>JAUPTC010000890.1:0-33244 GCA_030762895.1 Sophora flavescens | reverse complement strand
GCTTCCCTAACGAGGATGTGACAGAGTAGTAGGACACGCCGTAATAAAGGTCTAGATGTACATGAGTTGAAGGGTAGAGGATGATGTTATAAAGGCTGGATGATCTGTAACTTGTGAGTGATGCATATTTTGACTGTTATTGTATTATATGCTATGAATCTTTTCCTGTTTTTGATGATAGAACTGTTTTTTATCCCCTGCATCTCTTCTTTGCATGTTGTATTTGTTTTGTTAGGAAATCGTACTAGAAGACCTAGGACAAACTTAATGATGAGGGATTGGACGGGATTCCCCTATGAGCCGGATGTCAGAGTTCAAGTCTTGACCCATGGTGATTAGGTCCAAGTAGTATATGGCCAGTGCTCTTGTGAGACGTTTTTGATGTTTTCAGTGGTTTAGTATTTTGTCTAAGTCTATGCCTGTGAGGGCTCCAACTGAGAGAGATACCTCAATAGTGTTTTTGGTAATATAATAGATAAACTTGGGGTATTTATATATTTAACCTTGGTGAATATTTTATGTTATTAATAAAACTGTATGTGTATGAAAACCAATTTGGGATTAATGTATCTATTTATCTCCTAATTCTTTATCACCAGTGAGTTTGTGTATTTATTTTCCGCTCCCGGCCGCTGATGTAAGACCAGACCATTTATGGTTGGATTAAATTTGAAGTTATAAACTGTCTATCAGGTGTTTTTCCGACGTCATACAAATCTCCGATTTTTTAAGGGACATTTGAAAATGATTTGTGAAAATCTTTAACGCTAAACGCGCGCTTAAGGAACTAATAATTGTGGTGGTTAAACTATATGTCACAAAGGGGCACAAGGGGTATCTCAAATAGGGAGAGGAAGTGGCGGTCATACATAGGTGTTATGGTGACGGCCCGGACGACACGGTAGTTTGGCGTTCAGGGATAACCCACAAACCAAAAGTGAAAAAGAAGAACTTTGGACATGAAGAAGGAAGCTAAGATGAACATAAATGGTGGAAAACCACCATGGAAGACGGCGCAACTCGTTTACTATGATGGAGACCAGCGGTTCGAGTAACGGCGAAGATGAACCAGGTGTAGGACAACAGCGACGCGTACGAGACTTGAGGCGTGGTCGTCTTCTCCTCACATGGCGGTTCCGAGAGGCGGACGACAGCTGGTGCAGGGGCAGCGCGCTGGTCTGAGATCCAAGAGAGAAGGAGGAGGAAAATGAGTTTGAAGAGAATGAGAGAAGAATGAGTCTGAAGGGAGAAGAAGCAAACATAAAAAGAAAGGGGGTAAGGGCGTCGAGTTTAAGGGAGAAAAAGGGATAGGAGATAAATACTAATTTTATTTACTTAGAGAGTAGGTATAAAATGAGTGGTAAATCTTGAGCCTAAAAATAAACATGTTTTTGTCTTTTGGATCTAAAAATAATGGTTGACAATTATATACTTTCAAAATATAAATTAGAGTCAAGATTGATAGTTGAACTGATCGACTAAGAAAATCAACGATCTAAAATTTAGTCTCCGATTAATTTTAAACCAATTTATTTTAAAATCTAAAATTAAATAGAGTCAAATAGGAAAATAATTTTCTTTCAATCATATCATTTAAAATATTTTTCTAAACAAATACTACTAGTGACAATAACATAATATTATTGTCTAGTAATGGTGCATACACTAACATAAGACAGTATTAACGCACCCAATTAAATAAATGGGTCTGTAATCCTTCAAAGATTGAGGATGATTTCCTTTTGGAATAAGCACCAAGAAAGATGTTGTGATAGCCTTAGGGAGACAAGCATTTTCTGAAATTCCGGAACAAAGTCCAGAAGTTCGGTCTTTAATATCTCCCAATTTGCCTTGATAAAGTTGAAATTAAACCCATCCGGACCCGAACATTTATTTCCATCACAGACCAAATTGCCCGCTTTAATTCCACCAGAGATCGAAGCGGCTAACAAGCCATTATCTTCAAGCAGAAATTTGTCTAAAAGAGATACCATCCAAAAGAGGGCGCCTAAATGATAAATATGAAGAAAAATGATCTTGAAAAACCTGTGGGTTTCATTCTTAATCTCTTCAACATTTTCAATCCAAGACTCACCAATCTTCAAAGCAGCCAACTGGTTCCTTCTCTTTCTTCCTTTTATAGAAGCATGAAAAAAGAGGTATTTGCATCACCCTCTTGAATCCACTTTGTTCTAGATTTTTGCAAGAGAATGCTTTCTTTTTTATGGAGCAAATTCCAGAATTGAGCATTTAGAATCTTCCTCCTCGTTCAGATTTGGAGCACAACCACAAGCCACAATTTCATCAAGAAAATTCAGCCCCCTTCACTGTTTCACTAATCTTGAGATCTACCACACCAAAGACTTCTTTGTTCTAACACTTCAACTTATCTTTCATGAGCTTAAATTTCTCCTTTAAAACAAAACCCTTCCAGCCCTCAACTTGAAAGCTTTCCCAACACTCTTTACAAAGTCACAAAAACCACTATGGTCTAACCAACAATTGTTGAAGCGAAATGGCTTTGTCCCCCAATTCCGTTCACCACCTTTCAACCACACTGGACAATGATCAGAAATGTCTCTAACTCCAACCCATTGAACCGTAATCTTCCATTCCTCGGATGATACCCTATGGCAAAAGAAAGCGGTCAGTCCGCTCATCGAAGCACCATCAAACCCGAACCATGTGAATTTTTTCCCTAGCACAGAATATCTACCACCTCCATAAAATCACCTGCAATGCACCATTGTCCCCTCTCAATCAAACATGAATAGTGTTATGTCTCCTCACCTCCATTAAAATATCCCTCCTACCCCCTCTCAATCAAACACAATATCTAATTAAAATCTCTCCTCTCACATTCTCTCTTTTGAACCAAACACATATGAGTACTTAGTAGTTAATAGTGACTTAGGCTCTATTTGGTAAAACCTAGCGGATAGCGGATGAGCTAGCTGATAGCGGATAACGGATAATCTAGCTGATAACGGAGCTAGTGGTTGAGGTAGTATTGCATACTACTTTCTTCTCTCTATGTATATGGGTTAGAGTACCCCTTGTACTATCTTTTTTCATAAATTTCTTTTGATTATCGAAACAAAAAGTGGATGAGGTAGCGGATTAAATTTGATGGGTTTGGCAAAATTAACAGTTGAACTAGTTAATAAATGTAAAATGACATAAAAGAACATGTTATGTAAATTCTACATGTATATATATATTATTTATATTATTTATTTTAAAATAATTATCACTTTTGATATTTTAATTATTTCAATTTATTTATCATTTAAAAAATTAAAATACTAATTTAGTTTTAATATTAATTTAATTTTAATTTTTTTGTATAAATAAATGAGATCATAAAAATAAGATGATATATTGATATGATTCTTATACAAAAGTTATTTTTTATCTTAAATATAATATAAATAGTGAAATTAATTCTCATTTATTTAAACTTTTAAATAAACTAATTTTAAATTTTTTATATGAAATTTTATAATTTGTCTAAACTACATGTGACCAAATTTTATAGGTCATGACATAAAAAACTTGAACATGCAAAAAATAAATAAAAATAAGTATGCTTAGGATTTTATTTTATTTAGCTAAGAATGAGTGAGGAATTTAAATAAGATAATATGGATAAAAATGGAAGAAAATGATAAGCTATAAGTTATAAGCTCAAACATTACTTCAAGTAGCATCTGGACAAAACACTATAAGCTAGATCTAAAAATGGTTATCAAGTGGGGCGTATACCTAAAGACCAATTAATTATATCATAGATATGTAGATACTAAAATAAATATTTTGATTTCCATAAGATAGTTAAAAGCTTTTCGTGATTTTAGTATTAAGTTATTTGATAAAAGTCAGCTAAGATAGTCGCTGTGAAAATCAAAGAGTTTGGAGCAAACAAAAAGGTGCCAAATTTTAATTGAAATTGATGGCAGTTCCATGCATTTTGCTTTGCATATATATAGTTTTTTATATCTTAATGAAAGTTCAAATTCAGTTCTTTTACATTCATTATATTCATTAGATTCTCTATATTAGAACGAGTCTTAAATGTTAATTACATGGAACTGCAAGCTCTGCCCCATTCCCTAATATATATATATATATATATATATATACTCCCTCTGGTCAGCAATATAAGCAAAAATTTTCTAATTTTTTGGTCCAAAATATAAGCAAATTTCAAATACTTTCATCCTATTTAATGAAGTTATTCTCAAAATACCATTCATTTAATACAAATTGTGTTTTCCAATGACTCCTTTTATTCTCAACAACACAAGCTTAATAAATAAGATGAAGGGCAATTTAGGTAACAAACTTAATTTTTTATTCCCAATGACTCTTTTAAATGAGATTAACTAACCACCTTAATATGTGTGTTCCATTAAATTTTTGCTTATAATAGTGTCTGGAGGGAGTATAGCAATGGCCATGTAAAGTTGCCAATGGGAAATTGGTTCCTCGCTGTTCATTCCAAGCACACTGATTGCAAATACATTCTCTTTTAATTTGATATTTTTATATTTATTTTACATACCAAAATGTTAAATAAGACACTTAAAACACTAATTTTTATTACAGATCGATTGACTAGGTCCAAGAGAAGATATACCTAATTTATATTCAAAATTCAAATTTTGTAATCTTAGATAAGGATTTTCTGTTTCTATTTCGTAATCTTTTATTAGCATTTTTAGTTCCTATCACTTTTTTTAATGCCTTTTGTAAACTCTATAAATTGATGAACTGCTTTCTTGTATTAAAATGAATTGCAAATATTGCTTTCTGCATTACGTATACGTATCATTCAATTTTTAAGAAGACTATGCATATCCACAAGAGGAACATTAACAACCAAGTTTTGCAAACATGGTTTTGTCGAAAGAGAATAATTTCCGTTACTTTGAAGTCAATAAGGGACGAAGCAATAGTATCATTACTACATATGCGACACCCTAACTCGAGTCATCACATGGTTACCCGTTTGCGGAAATAAAACTTAATTTGTCTGGTTGCTTTCAGAAAATAATGTTTTGTCAACGGCATGCCCCGAACTAGACAACCTTCGCCTTCTTGTAGGAATCATACCCCTTGTACGACTCTGATTTGTTTGTAAGGGTGAGATGTCAATATATGGATTTATCAGCATAACTAAAAGCGCAACACAAAGAAGGCACATACACATATACTGTTGGGAATTTGCGTATAAAACAAAATTAAAACGCAGCGGAAAAATTCCCATCGAAGGATCCTTGCGAATGGTCATGATTCATGATTAGAAAGTTTACCTCTTGAAGTGATGGCTGTTGGTTGAAATTCGTCTATCACGAACACCGCACGAACGGTGTCTCTAGAGGTATCCACACGAGCGGATTCCGTGAGCGTCCAACGTCACGAACCGAAGCGTCTCTCGTCTCACAAGCTAGCTTCAAAACCGAGACTTTGCTGTTCACTCTTACTCTCTTTTGTGCGGCTAGGTTATCAACCGTGTGGGCACAACAACTTAAGTGGTCTACTTATAGTATCACCTCCTTAAGTGAGTTAGTGAGCAACATTTGACCTAAGCCCATCTACTATGCGCTAGGCCCAATAGGAAAGTCCAACTTTCTTTTAATGCTTCTTTTAATCCGCTCTTTTGTGTGTGACCCTATAGGTTCCCAATATGTTAGCAGTAATATTAAATCCCATTTAATATTACAAACAGTGAGCGGTATCTAGCAATACATCACTGCTACCTAAGTAGTGAGAAAGTCAGTGATTTGACGAAACCTTTCATCACAAATATTCATGTGCATTGTTATCCCTTTGTCCATATATCTATATTGAACACAAGGCATAGAATGTGTCACCCTTGTATGGTTCAATATCATGTTCCCTGATACCCGAGTAGACTTAACAACAAATGAGGTCAATATCTCATATTGACTCATTTCAAAGACGGCCATGCATTTTACATGCCTCACTCTATCAGGGGGCCCACAGATATTACTCCTGTTATGTAGGAGGGACAAATTCCATCTAGGTCACTCACATCCCTCTGCATGGCTCGTGGTATGCCCAATGATCGTCTTTATAATCATCCTATTACAGATGACGTTTGACGATATTAAAGCACACGACTCCTCATGTAGGGATCGTAGTGATTTCAGGTCTAAGGATTACATACACCATTGTCACTATGAGAACTACTTATGACACTCACATAACGCTCCATGTAGTGTTCTCGTGGTGGGTCAATCCAGTACATCATTACCTTAATGCGTACCTATGTGGCAACTCGATATCTCATATCTATGACCCGTGAGATGTGGTCATCAGTCTGCACACATAATAGTCTCAATTGTATTATTATTGTCCTTATTAATAAAATACTTGACTACGGATATTTAAGAATAGGATTTCATTGTTCAATAGTGTCTCAGGATCAAGTCATATACTTGATATTCTATTGAACATAAATTTCTATTCTAAGGACTTTATTATGTTTAAACAAGTAGCACAATAAACTGGAATGCCTCATATCATATATATATATATATATATATATATATATATATATATATATATATATATATATATATATATATATATATATATATATAAAATAGCAAGATACAAATGTAAGTCTAAAGAAATACATTGGCCTCTAGGGCTTACACCAACAATCTCCCACTAGCACTAGAGCCAATCGGGCATCAATCGATGCCCATCGATCTAGTGTGACCTTCATGCTTCACTGAGCAAGAGGTTTCGTAAGTGGGTCGGGAACGTTATCAAGTGTTGGTACTCGCATATCTTCACATCTCCTCTATCGATAATCTCTCGAATGAGATGGAAGCGCCTAAGTATATGTTTGGATCGCTGATGAGATCTAGGTTCCTTAGCTTGTGCAATGGCCCCATTGTTATCACAATAGAGATCAATGGGGTCCACAATACTAGGAACCGTACCAAGCTCAGTAATGAACTTCCTGATCCAAACAGCCTCCTTTGCTGCATTGGAGGCAGCAATATACTCAGCCTCTGTAGTAGAATCGACAACTGTCTCCTGCTTTGAACTTTTCCAGCTCACAGCCCCGCCATTCAGGCAGAACACATAACCAGATTGCGATCTGGAATCATCCTTATCGGTCTTGAAGCTAGCATCGGTGTAACCTATTACATCAAGCTCTTCCTCACCTCCATATACCAAGAACGAATCCTTAGTTCTTCTCAAGTACTTAAGGATGCTCTTGACAAAGACCATGACTTTCACCGGGATCGAGATCGGTACCTTTCCGTTATGCTTAAAGCATACGATACATCTGGTCGAGTACATAACATGGCATACATGATAGATCCAATTGCGGATGCATATGGAATCTTACTCATGCGATCCCTTTCTTCTTGAGTGGAAGGGGATTGTGCCTTTGATAGGCATATACCATGTGACATAGGCAAGAGTCCTTTCTTGGATTCATGCATGTTAAAGCGTCTCAACACTTTGTCTATGTATGTACTCTGACTTAGGCCAAGCAATTTCAGCGATCTATCCCTATAGATCCTGATTCCCAATACATAGGTAGCCTCACCCAAATTCTTTCATAGAGAAGCAATTCCCTAACCATGTCTTTACATTTTGTAGTGTAGGGATGTCATTTCCAATGAGTAATATGTCATCTACATATAACACCAGAAAAACAACAATGCTCCCACTAACCTTCTTGTAGACACAAGGTTCATCTTCATTTTTGATGAATCCGTAATGTCTTACAAAGATCATCAAAACGAAGGTTCCAACTTCTGAAGCTTGCTTCAATCCATAGATTGACCGGCTGCAATTTACATACCTTTCGGGCATCCTCCGAAATGTCAAAGCCTTCAGAGGTTGTGTCATGTACACATCCTCAAGAAGCTTTCCATTAAGGAAGGCAGTTTTGATATCCATCTCGCCATATCTCATAATCATGGTATGCAGGCGATAGCAAGTAAGATCCTGACGGATTTAAGCATCGCAACAGGTGAAAAGGTCTCATCATAGTCGACACCATGAATTTGCTTGAAACCCTTAGCGACCAATCGCGCCTTAAAGGTGTGTACCTTACCATCCATGTCGGTTTTCTTTTTGAAAACCCACTTGCACCCTATAGGTTTTACCCTTCGGTGGCTCTACCAAGGTCCATACCTGGTTGGTGTACATGGAATCCATCTCGCATTTCATGGCCTCAAGCCACTTCTCGGATTCCCGGGCCGCAATGGCCTCCTGGTAGGTCACAGGCTCATCTTGATCCATGAGCAATACATCACCTTGTGGAGTCATGAGAAATCCATATCTCTCAGTGGGTGACGTATCCTCGTTAGACCTCCGCTGGTCTTGTGCTACTTTGGAGCGGGTTGTCCCTCCACAAAGATTCTCGTGAAGGTTGCTCCTGCTCCACCAATGGTAGGTCACTACTCTGTGATTCTTGAATTTCTTCAAGTTCTATCTTCCTCCCACTGGTTCCTATGGAGATAAACTCCTTTTCTAGGAATACACCAGTCCGTGCGACAAACACTTTGCCTTCTGAAGGATTATAGAAATAGTATCCCTTGGTTTCTTTGGGATACCCCACAAAGAAGCATTTATCAGATTTGGGATCAAGCTTATTAGAAAATTGACGTTTTACATATGCTTCACAACCCCAAATCTTCATAAAAGACATGCTGGGTCGTCTACCAGTCCATATCTCATATGGTGTCTTTTCTACCGTTTTGGATAGAACACGGTTAAGTGTAAAAGCTGTTGTCAATAGAGCATATCCCCAAAAGGAGTTTGGAAGGTTTGCATGACTCATCATAGACCGAACCATGTCGAACAAGGTTCGATTTCTCCTCTCGTAAAACACCATTCCATTGTGGTGTTCCAGGTGGAGTGAGTTGAGATAAAATCCCACACTCTCTCAGATGATCATCAAACTCTAGGCTCAAATATTCACCACCTCGATCTGATCGAAGAGCTTTAATATTTTTACCAAGTTGGTTTTGTACCTCATTTTTGAATTCGTTGAACTTTTCAAAGGATTCCGATTTATGTTTCATAAGATACACAAATCCATATCTACTGAAATCATCAGTAAATGTGATGAAGTACTGAAAACCACCTCTAGCTAATGTGTTTAGGGGTCCGCATACATCGCTATGTATAAGACCCAAAAGATCGTTGGCTCTTTCACCTTTGCCGGTGAATGGAGCTTTAGTCATCTTTCCCAATAAACAAGACTCACATATCTCATATGATTCATAATCAAATGAGTCCAAGAGTCCATCTTTATGGAGCTTCGAAATGCGCTTCTCATTTATATGGCCTAAATGACAATGCCAAAGATAAGACGGGTTCAACTCATTTGGTTTGATCCTCTTAGTATTTACGTTATAGATGGGCATTTCAAGATCAAGGACATAAAGTCCATTACTCATGTGTGCACTAGCATAGAAAATATCATCCAAATAAATAGAATAACTTTTGTTCTTTATTATAAAAGAAAAACCAATCTTGTCCAAACAAGAAATGGAAATGATATTCCTGCTAATTGCAGGCACAAAATAACAGTTCTCTAACTGAATAGTAAGCCCAGTGGGCAAAGTCAATACATAAGTCCCTACGGCTAAAACAGCAACCTTTGCTCCATTTCCAACTCGTAGGTCGACTTCGCCCTTTGCCAATGGTCTACTCCTGTTTAGATCCTGCACATTTGTACAAATGTGAGAACCACATCCGGTATCTAATACCCATGATGCAGAAGTAGATAAATTGACTTCTATAACAAACATACCTGAAGTAGAAGTCTCACTTCCCTTCTTCTTCTTGCTTTCTTCCAGGTATTTTGGGCAGTTCCTCTTGCTTGCTTGCTCTTGGTAGAGCAGCTTGAGGTGCACGATCATATCGTACGCCTCCATGGTCTCATGTTGCTTTTGCAGCTCAGAGGTCATGGCAGCAAGCATAAGATAGCCCACGCCTAAGGCGTCATCCTCGATGCTTTTATAAGCATCCCCACCAGCCCTAGGAGCACTTGAAGCCGGTGGCTTCTCGGGAATAGGCTCCTCAAGAACATACAGCTTTTTCTCATATTTGAGGACAATCCTCAAGTTTCGTACCAGTCCAGAAAATTCGCTCCGGATAGTTTGTCCTTCTCAAGGACGGATCGCAATGACAAAGTTACTTGATGTATTTGATGCCATGGTAATCTACGAGAGATAAATATGCAAAGTATAAGTATCATGCCATGAAGTTATTTAATAAGGTCTTTAATTAAATACGCCTCCCACTATTTTACTCAAAACAATGACCCTCATCATTGATTCGGAAAATCCCGTTGGAAGATTTTCTAGTGGGACAAGATCCATATTTCACCTAGCTTTAAGTCAGCTTTGGCTGATCACCCAAAATTCGATTATTTAGGTAGGAAACACTTTCCGATTGCATCTCATGCAACTCTTGGATAGTTGGGTGAATAACTCTTATTCTAATCCATCACATGGACTAAAGCCCAACTTATGAGCCTCTAAGCCTTTCAATCCTATTGAAGTTGGCTTAGTTAAGTCAGACCCAATGGATAGCAGTTGAACATTACATTTGTCCCATCGCGCCTTACTATTATAGATAAAGGTGCCCCGCTTTGGCGGACCCACACTTAATCGATAGTAGTCTTGACGAGTGCCATGCATCGAAGGCCTTTAAATGTGACTTAATATTTCCTTTTGAGGGATTTGATTAAAACTTGATCTCATCATTTGTTAAACTCTTTAACTTACTATTTTCATACATGCATCTCATACATATATTAGTTAAACATCTTTTAACATACTATATACATACATGCATCTCATACATATATAAGGTAAATAAATGTGATATGGTTATGGCCCCTAACGCATTGATTCTCCCAAGCCAATGAGAGAATCTAAACTAAAACCTAGGAGCGTCCAAGCTTCTCCAAGCAAGATCTCCCACGTGATAGCGTCTTCTTGTCTCCATCATTACATTACATAAACAGAAACCTCATTTTACATATGAGGGGAGTGAGATGAGAAAAGAAGATACATATGGAATATAAGAGAAAGGCACGGCACGCAGGCCGTATTTCAAAATATAAACCAAAAGGTAAAAGGACTAAGGCCATAACCATTCACCACACATCACCAAATAAATAGTAACAACCAATAATAACACATAATCATTATTATTATTAATTTCATAAATTAGAGATTTCAAAATCTGAATTTTGAAAACATAACATATATATATAATAAATCACATTTATTATAATAGATGTTACTATAAATCATATTTATTGCAATTGTTGTTACCACAAATCACATTTATTATAAATCATATTTATTGTAAATGACATAAATCACATTTATTGCAATTGTTGTTACCACAAATCACATTTACTGTAATTGACATAAATCACATTTATTCAATTAACATAAATCACATTTATTGTAACAAATCACATTTATTGTAATTGATATAAATCACATTTCAAAATCTGAATTTTGAAAACGTAACATATATATAATAAATCACATTTATTATAATTGATGTTACTATAAATCACATTTATTGTGATTGATATAATTATTAAATGGTGACATAAAATTTCAAAATTTGAATTTCAAATTACACACTACGCAGAGGTAGCACGGGGTCCCACTGAAATTCCGAAATTCGAAGTGTGCCTCGCTTCCTTGGTGGCTAGGGCGTCAACCTTTCAACCCTAAAACCGCAAGGCCCGTGAACACTTCACGTTGCAAGGAACGACGGCTACGGTTTCAACACTTGGAACCTCAGCCGTAACAACATGAACTTTTCATGTCTGAAACCCCTTAACGCCGCCAACACAGAACTGAAAACGATCATGTTTAACATCAACATTTGATGCCATCGCAGAACATAATAAGGATTCAGAACCAATGTACATATCGCATATATACACAAACATGCAATAGACATATATATCATATACATACGAAAATCACGTAAACAAGGTTTCAGAAACCTGGATGCAAACTATTTTCAAAAACAATTTTCAGAAAACGATTCACATTACAAACATGTTATCATACATAACAGATAAACCACATAATAGAATCATGGTTTCGCAAGCGGCTTTGATACACTGTTGGGAATTTGCGTATAAAACAAAATTAAAACGCAGCGGAAAAATTCCCATCGAAGGATCCTTGCGAATGGTCATGATTCATGATTAGAAAGTTTACCTCTTGAACCGATGGCTGTTGGTTGAAATTGCCTATCACGTAACACCGCACGAACGGTGTCTCTAGAGGTATCCACACGAGCGGATTCCGTGAGCGTCCAACGCCACGAACCGAAGCGTCTCGTCTCTCACAGTGCTAGCTTCAAAACCGAGACTTTGCTGTTCACTCTTACTCTCTTTTGTGCGGCTAGGTTATCAACCGTGTGGGCACAACAACTTAAGTGGTCTACTTATAGTATCACCTCCTTAAGTGAGTTAGTGAGCAACATTTGACCTAAGCCCATCTACTATGCGCTAGGCCCAATAGGAAAGTCCAACTTTCTTTTAATGCTTCTTTTAATCCGCTCTTTTGTGTGTGACCCTATAGGTTCCCAATACGTTAGCAGTAATATTAAATCCCATTTAATATTACAAACAGTGAGCGGTATCTAGCAATACATCACTGCTACCTAAGTAGTGAGAAAGTCAGTGATTTGACGAAACCTTTCCGTGACAAATATTCATGTGCATTGTTATCCCTTTGTCCATATATCTATATTGAACACAAGGCATAGAATGTGTCACCCTTGTATGGTTCAATATCATTTTCCCTGATACTCGAGTAGACTTAACAACAAATGAGGTCAATATCTCATATTGACTCATTTCAGCACGACCATGCATTTTACAGCCTCACTCTATCAGGGGGCCCACAGATATTACTCCTGTTATGTAGGAGGGACAACTACCATCTAGGTCACTCACATCCCTCTCGCATGGCTCGTGGTATGCCCAATGATCGCCTTTATAATCATCCTATTACAGATGACGTTTGACGATATTAAAGCACACGACTCCTCATGTAGGGATCGTAGTGATTTCAGGTCGAAGGATTACATACACCATTGTCACTATGAGAACTACTTATGACACGCACATAACGCTCCATGTAGTGTTCTCATGGTGGGTCAATCCAAAGACATCATTACCTTAATGCGTACCTATGTGGCAACTCGATATCTCATATCTATGACCCGTGAGATGTGGTCATCGTCCGCACACATAATAGTCTCAATTGTATTATTATTGTCCTTATTAATAAAATACTTGACTACGGATATTTAAGAATAGGATTTCATTGTTCAATAGTGTCTCACGATCAAGTCATATACTTGATATTCTATTGAACAGAAATTTCTATTCTAAGGACTTTATTATGTTTAAACAAGTAACACAATAAACTGGAATGCCTCATATCATATATATATATGAAATAGCAAGATACAAATGTAAGTCTAAAGAAATACATTGGCCTCTAGGGCTTACACCAACATATACATGTTTATAACAACATAAGCATTCATATTATAGCATCTCGTTTATCAATGGGTTTCACACCACAAACGCCAACGTTGGAAAACTATGCATGAACACTTCAATACATCATCTAAACATTCACACCTAATCTCCGGAGACCTCCAACGTCATTTAAAATGAGTTGATCAAGCTCGATTGCCAAAAGAGGCACGTCGATTTTGCCAACAGAGGCACGCCGATTTTACCACAGCCCACTGCCCAACATAGTGAGAACGTCGATTTATGGTTTTTCATTGTATGTCGATTACCCAAAGACACAATGAATATGTTGATTACATGAATATCATAAAGATACCATGATTAACAAATACGTCGAGACATGAACATCATCAAGCTATCATGATTAACCTCGTAGGCACGTCTCAAAAATGCATGCAAGAAAAACATTTTATTCTCAACACTTTTCTTTGTGTTATATCTTTATTTGTCAAAGCTCTCAAATGCTTATGAGCCATCATCGTTTTAAACATCTTTACAACTTTTATTAACAACACAGGAACTCAAAGTCCGAGTGCTCAATCACGAAGCCCCTAGTCCTTGCAATCAGTCTTAGGTTCGTGGTAATCGAAAATGTTCCTGCCGGGATCCGGTTTACCGGAGCTCCGCCGTGAACGTTGAACCAAGGATGAATATTGGGGTTGTTTTAGGATTTAGCTTGACAGAATTCGGTGATTCCGGTCCTACGTATCCCGAAGGGAATCAAAGCCGGACGTAGTTCTTGATTCAACCCTTGGCCGTGGTGATCTCGATCTCTTAATTTTGTATCGGACGAATACTAGGGAGCAAGGACTCTCTGATGGTCTCTTGGTCGGCACCAGTTTCTCTAATACGCTTAAGAGAGAGTCACCTCTGTTCAGTGAAAAGTGAGTTTCTTATGAGGGGTACTCCTCCTTTTATAATAGGATTCCCCTATCTCTTAGAGATCTGATTTATCTCTTAATATCTTTTAGAGATTTGATTTATCTCTTAATATCTCTTTGAGATATGATTCCTTAATTTAAGGGATATTATCTCTTTTAACCAGATAAGGTTATTTTGGATAATACCAGGATTTAATGTTAATATCTTATTCATTTAATTAAGTGATCTTTGATTTATTATCCTTAATTCTCGGACTGGGCCGGGTACTTGAGCTCGGTGGCCGGGTTAGTAACCTCGGCACGTACAGAAAACATCATAAATCTTTTACCGTTGTTTATTACGTCGTGATGTAGACACACCGTCTACCTACTAGACACCAAGTCTATAACGTCATAAGAACGCTAGTACCCCGACGCCTCATTTACTAAGTTCCATATCGCCGCTTTACATCGCTTTTGTCTGTGGAAAAACAAATCCAAAATAGGATAACGCCATAAGAACACTAGTACCCGACATCTCGGTTATTAAGTTCTATATCGCCCTTTACGCTCGTTTTTCGCCTATGAAAACAAATCCTAAATAAGATCTCCAAACTTATCCAAGTTACCTGGAATACGTCATTGAGTAAACTCATTTACAGAAAATCCTTTCTACTTGAAATTAGTTTGTAAAACGTCCAATCATAACGGATCCACTTTCCTTTGGAAACTCATTTTTTTCTCGACATATCGTCAAATCATCAAGAACTCTTTTACTGAAACTTCAATTCTAAAAAAATAAATCAATTCAGATTAAATCTCTTCTCAAAATAAGTACTGATGTTTTTTAAACTTGCACCGTAAAAAAATTTCGAAACTTGCCGTCATTTAGCATTTTCCAAGAAAATGTTTTTAAAGTCAAACTTTCACTTCTTTTTAATTAATTTTATTATTATTATTATTATTATTATTATTATTATTATTATTATTATTATTATTATTATTATGATTACATTTTTTTATAAGGTATTTTCGAATATTAATTTCACAAAATAACTTTTTATAATATTACGGAATTTCTTGCGTAAAAATTAGCAGTACAAAAAAGAAGAGAAAAACCAAGAGAAATTAGCAGTACCCCGACCAGCTGAAAACCAAGGGATCTAAATCCGTGGGTCATCCCTGGGAAATGTGTATTTTCCCACGGATTTTATGGATTTCCCAGGGTCATAGGCCCTGGGAAACAGCGAAAATTCTTGTAGTGATGAGCATTACCTCGTTCTCATTTGAGCATGACCGTGTCGGAATTACGATCATTTGACGAGGATGTTGCAGATCCCTGCTCATTTCAACACAACCCCCTACTCAATATTGAGCCCGGCCTTGTTCAAGGTGGGCACGACCCCCTGCTCGGTGTCTGACAACATAAAAACGTTAGTTTGCTAGGGTTATGAGCCATAACCCTCGTTTTATCACTTTTCACAATCCTTGCATGACAGAAACCCTCTCCTCTCTCGTCTCTTGAACCTCTTTGAATTTCTTGGTGTTTGCTCTTGCAATTGGAGAGTAAACCTCACGGTAGTGTCAATTAAGGTAATCTTGTAAACCCTTTATTAATCTCCTTTTTTTTTTTCTTGAATTGGCGATTAATTTCTCTTTTGTTTTTTATTTTCTTCCCCAAGATATGTTGAACCGTTCAAGTAAGCCGAGTTTGGATTCGCTTAAGTTGACTGTAAACTTATACCGTCATACCAGGTATGGGGAGAAGGAATTAGTATGAACATATACGTTTTCGGGTAGTAAGATGAGGGCTAACCCATGACCCTTCTGTGTGCTATATGTCTTAAATGATGTTTGACTATTTAATTGTTATTGTTGATGTGTACGGATGAGTATGTCTGTCTATATGATTAGTATGTTGTTGGCATGACGTATGTGGAATACTGTTGATGATGATGATTGCATGTCATGATTAAATGCGTTAATTCTTCAAAGCCTTGACATGATGACCTGTTATGATGAGCTACCATCATAAGCTATTTTTGTGATTAAAACATAGTAATCTAAGACATAAGGATATTAGTGTTGAACCTAAGATTGAAAATCAGTTATTAAGATTCTTAAGACATGAATATAGCAAAGAGGGGTGAGGTTAATGCCCAGTGGTATAGTAAAGGACATTTGGGGATGATCTTGAGTGCTTTAGGAGATATTGTGAGGTTCCCTAGAATAAATAGACGAGACAAGAATGAGAGATGAAAATAAGAGTGACAGTCTGATAAACAATTAATGTTATAAACCTTAATAAAGGAAATTAATGAGAAAATTTTTGATAATGGTTAAGACGATAACGATGATGTTATCGCACATTGATGCTGTTAAACTTTGATGCTTATTAGTCAAAGTTGTTAAACCATGATTAATGGTGTTGATGGAGGTGGTTGATAATGATTAATTGTGTGCCAGCATACATGCATTCATACTGAAGTTGTTAGTTGGGTGAAGTTACGATGACATGGAAGTTTGTGTAACGCCTCACTTTTACAGGGAATCGTGGACAACTTTTCTGAAATTAGAAGCAGATAGCTCATGTTTTATCTTCCCAAAAATGACAATCTTGACACACGTTTGATTCTTGTGAGCATCTTGGCTCAACTATGTGCCCACAGATAGATTCTCTAATGTAAATTTGATTCTTCACTTTTAGAGAGAGAAAAAATTGATTCCTGACCTCAATGTCTCTGTGTTAAAACATTAAAGACAAGCGATGCGTCATTGGTTCTCATTGGATTCCCTGAGACCAAAAATATGATCATTTTCCTTTTCACATGCATTTGTTGCTTCCCGGATATAGCAGGATTCTCCATTTGTGTTTAGTCCTTTTTTGTCTTTATATTTATCATCTTTGATTTTGTCGAAGCATTAAAGCTTTTGTCTTGTTTATTTAGTTGCAACGTTTCATCTTTTTTTTCTATTTTTCATTTTTATGTTTTCATTTGATTGATTTTTTTTTTGTTTAAATTATCTTTTGGTCTAAGCCGATAAGAAATATTTTTGCAATGTTTTTGAATTTCATTTTTTTACTTTCAGTTAGAAAAGAAATACTTAATTGATAAAAGGCGTAATTACAATTTTGGTCCCTCAACTATTTCAATTGTGCGATTTTGATCCCTCAAAAATTTTAATTCCACTTTTGGCCCCTCAAATTTTCTAACTGTGTGCTTTTGGTCCCTCAAAAATTTTAATTGTACATTTTGTCACCCAACTTTTAAAATTGTGCGATTTTGGTCTCTCAAAAATTTAATTGTACATTGATTAGTCATGGACGGAATGACTGATTTTGTACAATTCAAAAAAATTAGAGGATTAAATGTGCAATTAAATTTTTGAGGGACCAAAATCGTACAATTGGAAAATTTGACACTACAACATTTTTTAGTTTAGGCAACAATAGAAAACCGTTCCTAGAAGTATGAAAACCGTTGCCTAAACTTTAGGCAACGGTTTGGCAATGGTTAAAAAAGTGTTCTCTAGGTGGCCGTTGCCTATTCCCTTAGGCAACGGTTTTTCGCTTTAGGCCACGGTATCTCAATAACCGTTGCCTGAATTAGGGGAATAGCCCACGGTTTTTAAACCCGTCCAATGGCAATGGTTTTCGTTCATATTATTTAGGCAACGATTTCTTAATTGTTGCTAGAACTAGAGAGAAAAGTCAGCAATGCAATTCGATGCCAAAAAGTATGACTTTTATACTTTTCTTTATGATACCAATACTTTGGAGAAGTTTAGAGTGTAAAGAATGTGGCTGCTTTGCATAGATGTCTGAAGCTTCTAAACTGATTTGTTGCAGCATTCTTAGACTTGTTTGCAAAGTCAAGTCTTTTAGATGGTTACAGGTAGGTTTAATGTCTGAAAAGAATGATAGAATCGAGAAGCATAATCATTGCTAATGGAAGAGGTTGTGTGCCCATTGTGTATTGTCTAATTCTGATACTTTGGTTTTCTCATGATGGTGTTTGACCTGTACATACTCGGACAGTGCCTTTGTTACTTTTGGAAATTGTAACGAAGTTATCCGATATGATTTTCGAGAGATACTATACTATTTTTTTTGGCTAGTGAGAGTATAGTACTTTACAGTTGAGTTGGTTGGAATCTTATTTTCTCTGAGCCCGCTTAAACTGTTTCACACTCTTTTGGGATCTTTTGTCTATTAAACTTGGATTACATAGTTCTAGAAGAGTTCTGAATTGTCAAAAAAATATGTTTAGTTAGTCCGAACACAAAGGGATTCATAACTTGACACACTAATGAATATCAAGTCTTTTCTAAGGATAGGAAAAAGAAGTGCACGATGACTGCATAGTATAGTCATCCCTTGCTATGCACATAAACTCTAATTCCAAGACTACACAAAGGGCTGAAACCCCGGGGCTTGACCATAACCATTGTTCATAAAGTAATCCCTTACATTGCAGTAGTACAATTAGGTGATGCACCGAAAATAATTTATTTTTTGTTTTTTAACTTTCATCCATGATTTTCTTTTTCTCGATCCTCAGGTACTGCATCAGTGTTTTTGTATATTATCTGGAAAAAGTCACATGGATCCCATCAATAATGAACAATTTATGAAAACAATTGTAACTAGTTTTTATGGAAAGAGAAGCTTCCTTGTAACAGTCAAATGCATTTTTACAGACAAGCATTCAAGTTGGCATTCAAGAAGATGAAGTACAAGAGCTAACCTTTATTTTGTTCAGTTTGAGTAAGTAATAATTTCAAAACCTGAAAAATTTAAAAAGAAGAAAACATCAGTTACCAAAAATATAGAATGAAACATATGTATGACAATAATGTCCACAAAGATTCACATTCATTTAGATTGAAACAAATGAAAGGTAAGCCCCTAACTCTTTCATTTAATCCATTTTCGAATTCCATTCTCATTAACCAAATGGGTAAAAAGTTGAAATAAACATAAAACCAAACTTCGCCAACTGGTCATCACCCCTCAATGGCATATGGGTAAGGTTCAAAATCAAAACTTGATAACCAAATGACAAAAATGTAGAGCCAAACCTGAAGCAAATTTTTTTTTTTCTTTTTCAACTCAGACTAATCAAAAGTGAATGTTCTCTACAACAACTCTAGAAGCCCCAATGGAAGCTAAGTAGCTATGCTTCGTTACAAAAGTCCACACATTCTACGAGAGACACAGGAGAAAAGGGATTTTTGAAAAAGAAGAGAAATGAGTGAGGAATGCTTAAAAGAACACAAGAAGAGAAAAATGTAATGGACAAATGGACAATGGTGGGTGATGCTATTCCTTCATTGCTAGCTGTCTTTTACTATCTCACCCTGTCTTGATGTTAAAGTCTCCTCTATTTTAACTCTCTCTCTCCTCTGATTACCTAAGGGCCCCACACCCTCGCACCAAAATCTTAAAGCCTTGCCCCAAGAGGCCTCTGACCCAAGAAGCACCAGCCGCCACAAAAACACCACAAAGATATGTAGCATCTTTGATTGCCTTCTTTAGCCTCCACGCATCACTATCTTCTTGACTTATGGTTTCACCACTAAATCGCTTCCTAGCTATCATCCTCACATTTATAAAAAAGGTCATGTACTCTAATAAATTGCTTATAGGCACTTTAATTAATGAATCATATGATGTTAAGTACAAATCTTTGACAGGAGAATATACTTGTGTGTCTGTAACATGTTTAAGCTTTTCAAGCCTGTGACTTGAAAGAAGCTCAAGGGTGACTATTTTTCTCGTCTCACACCAGTATTGTCCATAAGGGGCAAGTGCTAGAATGGCATTGTTGTAACCTATGTATCTCCCTGCTGCTATGTTTGGTCTCGAGGCAAAAACTTTGTCATTTATTTTGAGGCATTCTTTGGCAATTTCCCTGCTGCTCACCACTAGAGTGTGGTGGCAACCGAGCCTGAAATAAAACACTAATGCAGAACCACACCACATGCAGAACCACAAAGAGAATTTTAAAGAAACCCATTCTCTTCCAGGTCATGAAAGACTAAAACCCAATCCTAAGAAATGAATATAAGAGAATCAACCAGGCGACTCCCCTAAACTGATTTCCAAAGAGAATCACACCAAAAGAAAGGAGGGGGAATTACCTGACAGAGTAGATGCCTATGGTTTGAAATCCAAATCCAAAAGATGCAGCAGCTGATCAGTAGATAGATGACAAAGGAACGAAAATCAAAAACTGATCAGTTTTTATCGCAATCAAAAAAAAATACGAAGAAAAACTAGAGCCAAATGCTCAAGATCATACCTGACAGAGTTACGAGAGACTGTGAGAGAGCATGAAACGAAACAGGGAATGGGAAGAACCTTCTTACGGGGCACTCTGAACCTTCTCTTCCAATCTCTCTTTCAACGCTGCGGAATGTTACAAAAAACAAAAATCTCCAAAAGAAGAAGAATGGAGAGTAAGTATGAGAAGCAAATCAAGCGAGAAAGAGAATGAAAGAGAAAACATAGATAGAATTGCAAGGGAAGTGTGGTTACCTTGGTCAATCAAATCAAAACCCTAGCTCTCTGATTCAAATTGAGGGGATTTTGTTTGAGGGCAGAGGTAGCGTACGTTCGGGTCTCTACCTCTTACGAAAAAGAATGCGGGAATTTGCCGCGCGCGCAAGAAATAGATATTTGGGGGCGTCATTTTTAATTTTATTTTTATTTTAAATTTTATTTTAAATTTTAATTTTAATTTTAATTATTAGAAAAGTAGTTGTCAATAGTGTCCACGGTGTAAAACCATTGTCTCTGATCCATCCACGTTTTTAAAATCGTTGCCTAACATAGATAAGCTACAGTTTTGTAATGTTCTTTTAAAAAATATACAAAATATATAAATTAATGAGTACAACAACAAAATTGTTGCTCATTCTATGTTTTAGGAACAGTTTTTCAAGCGTTGGTAAGAATAATGTTGCCTAATGTACAAAATGTTGTAGTGTGAGGAAACAAAAGTGCAATTAAATTTTTAAGGGACCAAAATCATACAAATGAAAAACTTGAGGGACCAAAAGTGTAATTAATCCTTGATAAAATTAATTTTTACACCGAGGGCATGCAAAGGGTGGTAGGATGATCATGCAGTTTGTAGCGATGGTGCATGCAAAATTTATGAACCAGTCGTTTTCTCTGTCCATTTTGCATTGGAAACAAAAAGAGCATGCATATGGGCGATGGTCCACGCATGGTTCATGCAGATGCCAGATGGCATGCAAATTTGTTAAAGTGGTTTTAACTTCAGCATGCAGATGGAACAGATGGAAGCCATGCATGCATATGGCAGCAATGGTGCATGCAGAAGGCAGCGTTGGTGCATCCAGATGCTTTTTTAATTGAATAGGGACTGATTAAAAAATATCAATTGATTAATAATAGTTTTTTCTTAATTATTAATAGGAGAACAAATCTGCATGTTTATCTAACAGATGGCGGTGATGCATGGTGCATGCAGATGACAACTTTTCTTAAATTAGAAACAGACAGCTCATGTCATAAGTGTCCAATTACTTTCATACTCATTGGACCAAAATCCTGTTTTTAATTTTTTGTCTTTTCCTGTTTTGGTTTTTTAATTGAATAGTGACTAATTAAAAAAATATCAATTAATTAATAACATTTTTTTCTTAATTATGTTTTTAAAATTAATCTCTAACACCCACTTAAGTTAAATCAATTATAAACTAAGTTACACAACCCTAACCGTCTCTCTCTCTCTCTCAACATTCCATCTACTTCTCTTTTCCTTCTTCCTCATCCACCAGAAGGGGGTGGTTTTGGGTCATTTTTTGACCTAGATTCACCCCTCTACATCGTTTTCTCTCTCCTTTTATCTAAATAAGTGGGTTTTCCACATAGATCTGGTTTTTCTTTAGTGTTTTTGTCGTCTGCGTGCTGCAGTGTTTTGTTTGTCGTCTTGTTACGGCGTCGTTTGGTTTCTCGTCTTGTTGCGGTGTTCGTTTGGTTTAAATTGCCAGATCAACTTCGATCCATTACAGATTCCATCAAGATTTAGGCGCCAACATTACAGATCCGGAGGCATGGGTATTCCGGTCACTTTGATTTTGTCACATTTGTAGGTATTTTACTGTGTTATGCTATTAACCTGGGTGTTGTGAGTTTGTTCACAGATTCATCCTTTTCGATTTTTAGCGATGTTGAATTTGTGTTGTTTTCGATGTATTTTACCAATTTGAATGAATGAATATCTTTTTTAGTCAAAAAAAACATTCACTTAAGTTACTTACAAAGCAGTACACCAAAAGGTCGTCAGATCGAATTCCATTGCCGATGTGAGGACCTCGTTGGTGGGTAATCTGTAAGTACCTCTATAAGCGCTCTTTGAGCCTTGAGGCCTGCCCTAGCCCTGGTGAGCTCCCGGGACCCAACTCACCTAAACTTTTATCTTATAAAAAAAAAGTAGTACACCAAAACAAAAGTAGTACACAAAAAAGTTACAGTACAAAGCAAGAGGAGATAGAGAGAAATTGAATTAGGCCTCAATTAATAACTAATTAATTACTACTATCCAAAAATAATTTACATGACGGTTGAAGTAATATTTAGCTTGTTTAAATTTATTATTATCTTGAAGTAATACTATCTTTTCTTTAGGGTAGTATTTAATTTACATTAGTTGGATCTATGTGAAAACAATGCATATGGGTTAGAGTACTCGGAGTACTCTTTATAAATACAACAATTTACGTTTATCAAAAAAACTTTTATTAATATCTTGGCTCAAGTTTTTTTTTTGGGTACAAACTCTTGGCTCAAGTTTGATTCTTATGATTTAACCATTAATGAGGATAACATTTATAAAAAATATAAATATAAAATATTAATATAATTAGAATCATAAAATATAATAATTAAACAAGATAAAAAATAATAACATATAATATTTATTATTCATTTTATTTAATATTATTTTAATTATCCACCAAGCATCCTACGTGAAATATAAAATTAATATTTTTGTACCACATCATCAGTTAGCTGAGGTATCTGACTACAGGGACTATTTAGAAAATTTATAAACAATAAGGGACTGGATCATAAGAAAAATAATTGGAGGGACCAAAACCAAAAGTCACCCTATTTTATAGGGATCAAAAAGTTCATTAGTCCTAACATTTATTAATATTTGAAAAAAAAAGTTTAAAATTAAAATCATAAAATATTTTGTCATTCATTTGACCTTTAAAATTTATGAAAAAAAATTTAAAGAGGGAAAAAAACATTAAAGACAATTTTGAACGAAAAATAATGATTGAATATGGATTTAACGGGTATTAATGTTGATTTTTTTTCCTTTTAAACTTTGAATATTTAAATAAATTATCAAAAGATTGACTAGTTAAATTTATTGAAATCAATCATCAAAATTTAATAGAAAAGAAAAATAATTTGTTTCCCTAGAAAAATTTAAAATCCAAAAAGGAAATAAATTATTGAAAATTTGAGTGATGTAATTAATTGGATCGATTATAAGGATTTAATTACATTATTAACATAACGGCACAACATTCATCATTGGCTTTGTCAAAAAAAAAAATTATCATTAGCAACATTACAAGACCACTGCTATATATATAATTTATATAAAAAAATACAAACATGTCATTTTATGTCATTTTTATTTATCAACGAGTTCAACTAATAGTTTTATTAAACTCATCAAATCGAATCCTCTAGCTTATCAACTATTTATTATCAGTTAGATTATCCGTTATCCGCTATTATCTAGCTTATCCGCTATCCGCTATTTTTTACCAAATAGAGCCTAAGTCAATAGTAACTCCTAACTACTCATGTGTGTTTGGTTCAAAAGATAGAATGGGAGATGAGATATTTTAATTAGATATTGTGTTTGATTGAGAGGAGGGAAGGAGGGAGATTTTGGTGGAGGTGAGGAGACATAACACTACTCATGTTTGGTTCACAAGGGGAGGAGATAGAGTTTAAAATTAATTTACTTTTACATCCTTATAATTTTAGATTTCAAAATACATAAGTAAGGATATTTTAGTCAATGCATTAAAATGTTTTAAATCCCCTCCCTCTCCCTTCCAAATCCTCCAACATTTGAGGGGGGACCAGAATTGAGTGAGGATGGACTTTCATCACCTCTATTCCCTTCACCTCGGCCCCCTTCCAAAAAATTGAACCAAATATGAAAAAAAATCTCTCCACTCTCTTCCATTTCCATCCAGCCAAAAACGATGTCTATATTTATTTCGTGATAATAATGACTTTCTTTTTGTTAATTAATTTAAAATATCAATATTTGAAGTATAATAAATTAATAATAATAGATTTTTGTTTACCTTGATGAACATTTGAAGCCTATCCTATGGATAATCTTTGTAACACCCCTGTTTTTACTGTTATTCAATATCGGTAGAATTTTAACTGTTTATATTTTTATCCGAGACTTAGAAAATGATTTGGGATAAAACAAAGTAATATTTAGACTCTATTTTATAGTAGAAGTTTTTGATTAAATTTTGGTTTGAAAATTCAGACTGAAACCGGTCTGCGTTTTCACCAACAGTAAGATTTTATTGATTAGAAAACCTAATTTTGACCCAAGAATGAAACGGTTTAGATTTATATCATTTTTTCAATGATACAGGTTATTTTTTAATTTTTGCTCAAAAATAAAATGTTATATTTTATTCAGATGAATTTTAAAGAAAACACGCGAAAGAATTTAAATTGGGTAAACGAATGAGCCGAATACGAAACTGCAGAGACCTGATAATGGATGACTCATGATTAGTGAGTCACCATGGTGAGTCATGGTGTGACTCACCATGTCATGATTACATTATGTGAAAAGTCCATTTTATCTTTGAACTTTCAATGGAATGCCAACTTTGTCCCACAAAATCTTGGACTAAAATACCCCCCAATCTTACATGGCCTCCCCCCTCCTAAACACTTAACCATTTTATTTTCTTAACTTCATTTCTTCCAATTGTAATTAAGGAATAAGCTTTAAAAAGCTTGAGGAGAAAATTAAGTGTTTGATTTATGAAAGTGGAAGAAAATGTTGAAATAATTATATTTAATGATATTTCGGTGAAGTGTAAATCAATGAGTGTTAGTGAGGACAAAAGAGTGAAAAAATTTCATTTACAATAATTTTCCGAAATAAATTCAAAAAGAAAATAAATAGTAATTACAATGAATTAAGTTTCAAAATTATGTTAATATTTATGGTGAAAAACTTTTTCGAAAAAGAAAAGCCATTTGATTCACAAAACAATTTTATTCTAAACGAGAAATAATTTAGAAAAGTTATTTACAATGAGACTATGTGAAATAGTTTTATTGTGTAACACCCCGATTTTTCTGCTTTCTAAGATCGGTATAAATATAAATAAATGTTTATATTTTAACTATGACTTAGAAAATGATTTTGGATAAACCAAAGTCATATTTATACTCTACTTTATCGTAGATAGTTACGGTTAAATTTTGGGTTGAAAGTTCAAACGGAACCCGGTCTGTGTTTTCACTGACAGTAAGATTTTACTGCTCAAAAGACCTAAATTTGACTCGTAAACAAAATGTTTAGGGTTTTTATGGAGTTTCCAACAACTTTGGCTATTTTAAAAATTTTCACTTAAAATTTGAAATAATATATATTATGCGGGCGTTATACGAAATCGAGGAAGCAACAGAGCTGAATATGGGATTTTCGGGAACCACTAACGGATAATACCAATGAGTCACATGAGACAAACCCATGCGGGTGATGTCATGCATGGAGTCATGAATCATCATGACTAACTTAGAGGAAATTGCAAATTGGTATTTAAGATTTTAGAATTTTGCAAAATGGTCCTTCAAAATATTTGTGCCTTGGTCCTTATGTGACAAACTCCCTTGCTCCTTGATCCCTCATGTGCGCAGTCCACACCCTTTAAGAACACCCCCTCATTTCATTCCTATTTCTAAACTTAACTCTTAAACTCATAAGAACATCCTTTGATCTTGCTTGGGTTCGATCATTTCACTTGTTTTTCTTCAATCTTCAAGAGGTAAACTCTCTACTCCTGATCATTCTTGTCTCTATTCTTCATGTATTTCTCAAGTTTATGGCATGATCATCTTTATTTCATTCTTTGATCTAGAAGTTTGAAAATCTCTAGAAAATTGTAGAAAAATACTATGATCATGAAACCAATTTCTATGATCTTGTAATCATCTTTAAATACATGATCCAAGAGCATGAATCAAAAGAAAATTCCCTTCCTATTTTCCTAGTGTTGGCCGAAACTAAGCTTAAAGGGAGTTTATGGGTTTTGCTTCAATTTTTGTGAAGTAACACTTGATCTAGTCTATTTAATACTTCTACTTGCTAGATCTAAAAACTTGAAATCAAAATCAATCCCTGGTTATTTTCTTTCAAAGTGACCGAAACCTTCATTTTGAGGGTGGAGGAAATTTTGGTTCAATTTTTAGAATTTGACACTTGATTTAATCTTTCAATTACCTATATGTATTGAATCCAATTGAATTAAAATCAAATATCTAGCCTATGTTTCATATTTTGGCCGAACCTAGCTCGTATTGGAGTTAGAAGATTTTGTTTCAATTTTTAAACTATGATCATTGATCTTGTGTTTTAAGTGCTTGAGGATATCATTAATCCAAATGATTACCTCATGGCCGTGAACCATACATAGGAAATAGGAGTGTTTTGATTGTTTGATTAATGATTATTATTGTGGTTTGTTGAAGGATGACTTTGGTATCGGGTACATGTGCTACCGACTTTCAGATTTTTCGACGAAGCTCTAATCGTAAGGAAAACTTCAAGAGGTAAGGGGAGCTTACCTGAGGGATTTTTCCTGATGTGATTTAGTGTATGATTTGTAATATTTGGTTGAGATTCGTGGTGGTTGTTTAATTCTGTGCTAAGCTGTTATTTTATTTGTGTTTGATTATCTGTAATTATGAGTTATAATATGTTTTAATACATGATATGAACTGTATTATCCACTATAGCATTGATGTGAAATATTTGATGATGTGAATTGTTGATTGAGAAGCCTGACAGTGGTCAGTTCTTATTTAATTAATCAGATAAAAGCTTCATGAAGAATATTCAATATTTAATTGAGAAATATTGGGATATAATATCATTTAAATATTTGATTTGATGAAAATGAGAAATAGTTGAAATACGATTATTTTAATGATTTAACGGTGTACGAGTGATCCATGAGTCACAGTGAGGACCTAATCGTGAAATTATTTTAGCACTGCTAATTTTTACGTGTGAAATTCCAAAATATTATAAAAATTTATTATGAGAAAATAATCTTCAAAAATAACTTATTTTCTATCTTAGAAAATTTTTCTAAGGGGAAAAGTCAAATTTTGACTTAAACGTTTTTAAAATACTAAATGACGGTTAATTCCAAAAATATTTACAGCAAGCATTCTTAAAAATAGTAGTAATCATTCACACATGGATTTAGTTTAAGATCTCCTCTTTTTCAAGAACTATAGTTTCTCGGAAAAAGATTTTTAGAAGAAAATGAGTTTCTTAGTAATTTGATGCTTTTATAAAGGAATTTATATTAGAAATGATTTTACGAAGATTTGACCTTATTTCGGGAAAAGGAGTTTCCAAAAGAAAATGGATTTCAATATGATTTGACGTTTTATAAAAGAGTAATAAGAGAAAAGATTTTCTGTAAATGAGTGTTACTCAACGGTGTTATTTCCGATAACTTGCATAAGTTATGGAGGTTTTGGTTTTGAACTTGTATTTCACAGAACAAAATGTTTTATATCCATTACTCGGCAGACATGCCTACTTGATTTATCATGATATCTTGACAGACAAGGTATTCATGACACGACTTTCCATTGCGCCTTAATGGACAATGTGTTTTTAACGATAAATATTCTATTTATCGCGGTGATCATTGTACCTTGACGGACAATGCGTCATGTAAAGTTGACCATTGTGCCTTAATGGACGATGTGCCATTTGTTTTGTTGACCATCGTGCCGGGAGTTTTGGGCCATGTGCCATTTGTTTTGTTGACCATTGTGCCGGGAGTTTGGATTATGTGCCATTATGATGTTGACCATTGTTCTTTTGTTGACAATGTGCCATTTAAGAGCTTGATCAGCTCATTTTACACGGCGTCGGGATCTCCGGAGATTTGGTATAAAAATTAGATGTTGAATTGTGAAGTGTCATTAATCTTTTGTAAATGACAATGATTGTTCGGGTATGAAACCCATTGGTAAATTACTTGTTATTTCTGGGAAGCTTATGTTGTATGACTATATATGCCTATATGCTTTTTTGTGTGTAACACCTGTAGTTATCGTGCTTATATCCATATATCGGTGTCTCGTCCTTATAATATATCAGGTTTTACTCGTTTTGTTGTTGTACCTTGGTATTGGTAGTAGATGGTGCAGAGGAAGTCTTAACTTCAATCGGGGATACTAATCTCGATCCTTGAAGAGGTTGGTAATAGTGGTGATAACTACAGAGTTCTTCCATTAGGTGTTTTGTAGAGTGACCAGCTTAGGTTTGTGTTTGAGGATGTCTGTTTTAAGAAGTTTAATATGTGTGTCTTGATAATTTTCGTACGCTTTATGAGAAAAGATTTTTAAGAAAAAAATTGTATGTTGAAGAAGGTTTGTTTAAAAAAAAAAGAAATTGTTGTATATGTGTTGTTAAGTACAGTGTAGACGTACTTTTTTACTGTGTGTATCATAATCTTCCGAAGTGTGAAGAAGAAAATTTTTTTATACCCAGATTTTCTGACTTAAAGTAAATCAATTTCAGAAAGTAACCAGCAAATTTATTTTAATTTATTTTCGCACGTGTTCACAAAGTAATGCCCAAGGGTGGTGTTACATATTGTTTTGGAGAAAAAGTTTCAGAAATTATTTTCAAGAATTTGATGTGTTTTTCGGAAAATATTTCAAAAGTAAATGAATTTGAGAAAAATTGAAATACGTTGTGATTTAACGTTTTATAAAACGAATTTCAGTGGAAAAGATTTTCTGCAAAAGAATTTTAAGTCAGCGAAAATATTTCCGATAAACTTGGATAAGTTTCAGAAGTTTTGTTTTTGGTATTTGTTGTTTCACAGAACGAAAACGACGTTGAAAAGAGAAAAGTGAACCTAGTAGCCGAGATGTCGGAATTCTAGTGTTTCGTGAGAAAAACTTGTAGATCATTCATCCGTGTTGCCCATGGGGGACTTGTGTATTTTGATGTGATGTGATCGACTTCGTGCCCCATATCTGTGAACCTGGGACTGATGCATCGGTATAGGGTTTCATGATTGAGCACTCGGACTACGTGCCCTGTGTTAAGAATGAACGGGCTTGATACCTAAGTAAGAATAGTCGTGAGCTTTGAGCCTTGACAAAGAAAGAATGAAAGAAAAAGAAAAGTAATGAGAGTAAATGTTTTACAAGCATTTGTTGGCAGACGTGCCAAGTTGACAGATGTGCCATTGTGTTATCGAGCTACAATCCACAAAGGGTGGATTGACAAATTGGGGAATTCAAAACCAAAATGGGTCTATTAGGGACATCCGGGTTCGTGGAGTGTAACATCCCGATTTTTATCTGCTCTTCAATATATATATATATATATATATATATATATATATATATATATATATATATATATATATATATATATATGTTTATATTTTATTTGAGACTTAGGAAATGATTTTGGAGAAAACAAAATCATATCTAGATCCTACTCTTTGGTAGGAAGCTTTGGTTAGAAGCTGGGTTTAAAACTCAGACGGAAATCGATCTGCGTTTTTAACTGACAATAGAATTTTATACCGGCAGAAAACCCTAATTTGACCCGAAAATGAAATTTGTAGATTTTTTTATATTATGTCCGTGATGAATCCTACTTTCCAAATTTCTGATCAGAAATAAAATATTATGTTTATTGGGATGAATTTTGGTAAAAGTTCGGATGGAAAACAGTCGGTGTTTTCACTGACAGTAAGATTTTAATGATTAGAAAACCTAATTTGACTCGTGAACGAAATGGTTTATGTTTAAAATATATTTCCAACGAGTTTGGTTATTTTGAAAATTTTTGGTCGAAAAACAGACAAAAACCTTAATCGGGAAACCGACGGAGTCGAAAATGGAACTGCAGAGACCTATCAAGAGATAGGGACAAGAGTCATACATGATGACCCATGGAGGATGAGTCACCAAGCATTTATGAGCATTAAATGCTAGTAATCATGACTTTTAGGTAAAATGACCAAAATACCTCCAAGCTTTCGCGGTTATTAACAAGACACATCTACGCACTCTTAACCACTCATTTTACATGGTTGTAAACCTTCCACATATCCTCAATTTCGTGCATCCATATATACTGAACCATACCTATTTCATTTTGCTTTCATTTCATCATTTTCCTCTCAAAAACCGAAATCGGGTAAAAGACGGAGCTGAATACGGGATTTTTGGGAACCGCTAATGGATAGGATCGATGAGTCAGGGATCACTCATAAGATGTGGTGAAAAATCAGTCAGACCAACATTCATTCTTGGCCACATATTTTTTAACCATGATTACCAATTAATCATAGTTAGGTTACTAATTAACTCTAGTTAGGTTTTTATATTATTTTCTAACTTAACCTTGGTCAAGTAAACTCAATTGTGGTTCATTTAAACCAATTAAACAACTCCTCATTCACTCAAACTCTCATTTTGATGCAGCCCAAGTCCCCCACACTTAACACATTTCATTTTCTTCCTATTACACTTCTTCTTCACAAAAACCTAAAGAACACCATTTGTGTTCTTGATAAGTTCTTCATTGTTCTTCATTTCCTTCATCAAACTTCTTCATTCTAAGGTGAGGAACCTATTCCTAATCATCTTAGCTTCATAAATCATCCATCAATCTTCATGTTCATCAAGTTTTTCACCTATTTCTATTCTTAGATCTAGATTTTCAAATAATGCTAGAAAATCATAGAAAAATCATTTTAATGTGATATCAATTTCTATGATCTCCATATGACTTATATTTTCATCATCCAAGAGCTTGAAAAATTTAGAGATCCCTAGCTATTTCTTCTTGACTTGGCCGAACCTATGCTCGAATGGGTTTAGGTGATTTTCTTCATTCTTTAACTTGTTTTCATGTTGGTTGTTCAGGGCTAGGTTTTGGTGGAAAAAACAGTGGCATACCTTGTGTGGTTTAGCTTGTTTTTGTTTGATCTTCAAGTGATCTACAAGAGGTATGGGGGAGATTACCACTATCCTACCTTAAAGTAGATATGTTGATGGTTTATATAGTGTTATTTAGTGTAAATGGTCTTGTAAATCATAAGTGTGTGACTTATTGTTTTATATGTGTGTGATACTCTTGGAGGATTTGGTTGATGCTTGATTTTGATATATGTTGATCTTGACTCAACGATTTCTAATTGGATACTTGATGGTTGTTTATTTGATTTAACATGAAAATTTGCCTACCATGATCATTATTGGGCCATTCGGCCTTGGCTATTTAAATGGATTTCATGTTGATTTGAATAGTTTGAATAATTTTGATGAGGATTGAATGAATTTATAAGAACATAGAAATTGGTTTGGATTGATTTGGATGTATATATTGAAAGATATGATTTTTTGAGTCCTTAGGGACTAAAATACAGTTTCTGAGAATTTTAGTGGCTTCACTGAAATTCATATTATTTTGTGTTAAGATTGTAGTCCTATATGAGATGAAACCATATAAATTGGTTTGAGGTCATTTGGATTGATATATAAAAAGTTATGGACTTTTTAATAATCAAGGACCTATTTGCAAATATTGGAAAATATGAGACCCAAAAATATAATTTTTTTGGAAAATTATTGATAACTTAAAGTCATTTCTAAAGAAGTTGATTTGGTGTAATTAGAAGTTTTAGATAAAAAGTTATAAGGTTTTAAGTGAATAAGGACCTTTTTGCAATTAATGAAAGTTTAAGGACTAAATTGCAATTTTCGAAAATATTTATATCTGGATAGAGAGACACTGTTTTTCATGCTTAATTAAGTGGTCTAAGTATCCAAAATGAGTTTTGGACCATTAGTGTTTAAAATCGTTGAACAAGAAAATATGTGATTTTTAACTTAACGACGTTTGGACAAGTTTTCAGAAATTTTGTGTAAATGAGAATGTCACTGTAAACTCAATATTTCAACTTGTTCATAAGAGTATTTTAACCTAGGAGAATAATAGATTTGAGGTGAAGAACCATATTTTCAAAAGTAAGGCTTTTAGGCTTATATTCAGTAAAAAACGGTGAAACCGTCGTTAAGTGTTTTTAAGGATTTTCAAAGAAAAATGCTTTGAGGGATTTAGCACTTTGATAGAACTTGATTTCAAAATGATTTTGCTTTATGTCATATAGTATGGATGATTTATTATCCATATATCCATAAGATTTAATGGACTCAGAAGTATTTGATTTCATTAAAGCCAAGAGAAAGACTCAATTAGAAAAGTGCGAAGAAATAAATAATTGGATTTGTGATCCAATCTCATAACGTGCTAGGATTGTTAATCCAGTGTTTTAAAATACCTTTGCACAAAGATGAAAGGTTACTTAAGAATGTTAGCTCGAGGTTAAGTACCGGTGATTCGGACTTAAGAACAGTCAGCATCTGATAAAGCACGTTGAATAGATTCCGTTG
>JAUPTC010000889.1:0-33298 GCA_030762895.1 Sophora flavescens | reverse complement strand
GGGTTTCTGGGGACAAAAATAGAGTTAGAATTAGGGTTTGGTCAAAATTAAGTTTAGAATTACGTTTTCAACAAATTTAGGGTCGAGGATCAAAATTGTATTTAGGGGCAAAAATTAGGGTTAAGTGGTTCAATTAGCATTTTGTGTTAAATTAGGTTTTTGCGTCAAAATTAGGGTCTGGGGTTAAATTTAGGGCTTTGGGTTAAAATTAGGGTTTAGGGTTTGGGATTTTAGGTTTTCAAGTCGTGAGTTAGGTTTCGGGTCAAAAATTAGGGATTCGTTAAAATCGGGGTTTCTGTGGGTCAAAAGTTCGGTTTTGTGTCCCGAATTAGAGTTTTGGGTCAAAAATTAGGTTCTATGCCAGAATTGTGGCCTTTTGAAGAAAAATAGGGTCGGGTCCAAATTCCAGCTTGTAATAAAATTAGTGGTTCCGTATCAAATTTAGAGTTCTATGTTAATTTTAGGGTTTAGGGTCAAAATTTAGGTTTTGGGTTTGAATTAGGTTTGAGTTAAAAATAGGGTTTTGGGACAAAAATAGGGTTAGAATTACTGGTCGGGTCAAATTAAGGTTTCTCATTTGAGATAAAAAGGGTTTCCTGGACAAAACAAAAATAGAAATAGTGTTTTGGGACAAAACCCAAGTTAGGAATTAAGTCCGGGGTTTCAATTAGGTTTTGGGTTAAAAATAGGGTTTGGGTCTAAAATAGGGTTTTGGGTAAAATTAGGTTTTGGTCAAAATTGGTCTGTGTCTGAAAATTTGGCTTAGGTTAAAATTAGGAATTGGTTTAAAAATTTAGGCTGGGCTATGGGTTCCGGTCAAATAGGTTAGGGTTCAAAAAGGTCCTTGAATTAGGTTTTGAGTTTAAATAGGTTTTGGTCAAAAATAGGGTCTAGTTCCGAATTGTAGGTTTTGGGTCAAAACTAGGGTTTAGGCCTCAATTAGGATTTGGGTCTAAATATGGGTTTGGTTACAAGATTAAGGGCTTGGTGCAAAATTATATTGGTTTGAATTAGGTTTGAGTTTAAAGTGGGTTTTGGGTCAAAAAAATAGAGTTAGAATTAGGATGTGGGGTTAAAATTAGGCTTAGAAAATTAGTGGTTCAGGTTAATTTGATATCAGGGTCAAAATTTGTTTAGGCTAGAATTATGGTTGAAGAGGTTTGAAAAATAGGATTTGGTTAAAATTAAGGTTTTCAAAATTTAGGTCAGGTCTGAATCTAGGCTTTGGGTTAAAAATTAGGTTTGGGTTTGAACTAGGGTTTTATGAATGTCCTGGGTCAAAAAGGCTTCGCCGGGCTTGTAAAAACTAGGGTTTTGGGTCAATTATGGTTGTGTGTTAATTTAGGTTATGTCAAAATTTAGGGGTTTGGTTTGAATTAGGTTTTTGTTCAAAATAGGTCATTCAAATTTTTTGGGTCAAAATTAGTTTTGAGTAAAATTTAGGTTTAAGGTTAAAATTTTGGTCTAGTATGCAAGGAATTAGTTTTAGGTTAAATTAGGGTTTGAGTCAAAAATAGATTTGGGTTAAAATAGGGTTTGTGTCAAAATTAGGGTTTTTATTAGAATTAGGGCTTTTCAAATTAGGTTTTGAATAGGGTTTTTTGGGGACAAATTAGGGTTGGGATTAAGATTGTGGGTTAAAATTAGGGCTTTGTTAAAAATAGGTTTCGTCTAATTTAGGGTTTAGTGAAAATAGGATTTTGTAAAAAGGTTTGGGTCGAAATTAGTTAAATTAGGGTTTGGTAAAAATAGGGTTAGGTAAATTGGGTTTTGGGTCAAAATTAGATTTGGAGTAAAATTATGTCTGGGTTTGTGGATTTGAGTTTAAAATAGGTTTGGGTCAAAAATAGGTTAGTTTAGGGTTTGGTCAGAATTGGGTTCGGGTAAAATTGGGTTTGTGGTTCAAAATTAGAATTTAGGTTCAAAAATTAGGGTTTTGGTTGAATTAGGGTTTTGAGTTAAAATATGGTTTTGGGATAAAATAGGGGTTCAAAATTAGGTTAGAAATTAGGGGGGTTGGGTCAAAATTGGGGTTTGGGTTAAAATTAGGTTTGGTCAAAAATTTGGGTTTGTCAGAATTGTAAAATTAGTTTCTGTGTCAAAAATATGGTTGGTCATTAGGTTTTGGGTCTAAAATTAGGTTTTGGGTTTGAATTAGGTTTTGGGTTAAAATTTGGTTTTGGGTCCAAATTTGGGTTTAGGTTAAAATTAGGTTTTGGGTAAAAATTAGTTTTGGGGTCAAATTAGTTTGTAATTAGGCTTTTGTTCAAAATTAGGTTTTGGTTAAATTTGTGGTTCTGGTTTAAAATGTAGGTTTTGGGTCTAAACTAGGTTTTGGGTCAAATTTGGGCTTTAGGAAAATTAGTGTTTAGGGTTCCAAATTGGTTTTGCAAATTTATTTGGGTTAGGATGTTTTGGGAATTAGGTTTTATTAAAATAGGGTCTTGAGGCCAAAATTAGGTTAGGTTTGAATTAGGCTTTGATCAAAAAATTTTGGTTCCAAAAATTAGAATTAGGTTTTGAAAATTTGGGTTTTGGGTCTAAATTACGTTTAAAGAATTAGGTTTTTTTGTAAATAGGGTTTGGTAGAGGTTTTTTGCAAAATTGCTTTGTGTCAAAATTAAGGTTTTGGTTTGAATTTGGTTAAAAATGGGGGTTTGCGACATAAATAGGTTAGAATTGGGTTTGGTCAATTGGGGATTTGGGTTAAAATTAGGTTTTGGTTCAAAGGTATTGAGTTTAAAATTGGTTTTGTTAAAAAAATGGGTTCGAATTTGTGTTTGGGTCGAGTAGATTATCAGTGGTTTCTGAGTCAAAATTAGGGTTTCGTTCAAAATTAGGTTTATGCCGAATTAGGGTTTTGGGTTAAAAAAGTTGTGGTCATGATTTGGGTGTAGAATTAGGGTTTTGGGTATGGTTAGAATTAGGATTTGGGTTAAAATTGTGGTTTAGATAAAATTAGGGTGGGTCAAAATTAGGGTTTGGTTCGAATTGGTGTTTTGTTAAATTAGGTTTTTGGGTTTAAATTAGGGTTTCAGTTCAAATTAGGGTTGGGTTAAAATTAGGGTTTAGTGAATAGGATTTTGAGTTGAAAATATAGTTTTGGGTCAAATTAGGTTTGGTCAAATTAGGGGTTTGGGTTAAAATTAGGTTTTGACAAAATTAGTTGGGTAATTGGTTTTGGGCTCCAAATTAGGTTTTGAATTGGTTTTGAATAAAAATGAGGTTTTGGGTCTAAATTTGGGTTTTGGGTTAAAATTATGGTCTTGGTTAAAAATTGGTATTTAGGTTAAAATAGGTTTTCAAAATTTAGCTTTGTGGTTTGAATTAGGGTTTGGTTAAAATTGGGTGGGGTCCAAAATTTGTTTAGGCCTGAATTAGGTTTGAGTTAAAAATTTTGGGTTCAAAATGGTTAGAATTAGGGTTTTGGGTCTAAATTAGGTTTGAATTAGGTTTGGGTCAAATTAGGGTTTTGGTCTAAACTAGGTTTTGGGTCAAAATTGGTTTTGGGTCAAAATTAGGTATAGGTTTTGGAGATATTGAGTTTAGTAGGGTTTTGGGTCAAAATTAGGTTATTAGGTTCGGGTCAAATTAGGTTTGTCAAAATTAGTTTTTAGGGTTTGAATTAGGTTTTGGGTTTAAAATAGGGTTTTGGTTCAAAAATAGGGTTCAATTAGGTTTGGGGTTTAAATTAGGGTAGGATTAGGAATTAGGGTCAAAATTTGGGTTTTGGTTCCAAATTGGTTTTGGGTCAAAATAGGTGGTTTTGGGTTAAAAAAGGGTTTTGGACAAAAATAGAGTTAGAATTAGGTTTGGGTCTAAATTAGGTTAGAATTAGGTTTGCAAATTTAGGTTGAGGATCAAAATTAGGTTTAGGGCAAAATTAGGTTTGGGTTTGAATTAGCATTTTTGTTAAATTAGGTTTTGGTCAAAATAGGTCGTTAAATTTAGGTTGTGTTAAAATTGGTTTAGTTGATGTTAGGTTTTGGTTTTGGAAAATTAGGATTTGGGTTAAAATTGGGGTTTGGGTCAAAATTTGGTTTCTGGTCCGAATTAGAGCTTGGGTCAAAATTAGGGTTCAGGTTTGAATTAGGGTTTTGAGTAAAAATAGGGTTTTGGGTCTAAATTAGGTTTTCAAAATTTTTGGGTTAAAATTAGGTTCGGGTTAAATTTAGGTTTAGGGTCAAAATTTAGGTTTTTGGGTTTGAATTAGGTTTTTTAAAAATAGGTTTGGAAAATTAGGGTTTAGGGTTCAATTAGGGTTTGAGTTAAAAATGGTTTGGACAAAATTAGGTTAGAATTAGGTTTGGGTCTAAATTAGGTTTGAATTAGGGTTTTGGGTTAAAAATAGGGTTTGGGTCTAAACTAGGTTTTTGGGTCAAAATTTGGGTTTTGGGTCAAAATTATGGTTTAGGTTTGAAATAGCTGGAGTTAAAAAATAGGGGTTGGGTGAAAATTAGGGTTAAAATTGGTTCGGTCAAATTTAGGTTTAGGGTCAAAATTAGGGTTTAGGGTTGAATTAGGGTTTGAGTTTAAAAAGGTTTTGGTCCAAAAATAGGGTCGAATTAGTGTTTTGTCAATTAGGGATTAGATTAGGGTTTGGGTCAAAATTAGCCTGGGTTCCAAATTTGGGTTTTGGTCAAAATTAAGGTCTGGTTTGAGTTAAAAATGGTTTGGGGACAAAAATAGAGTTAGAATTAGGGTTTCTTCCAAATTAGGTTTAGAATTAGGTTTTGTGGTCAAACTTAGGTCTAGTAAAATTAGGTTTAGGTAAAATTAGGGTTTAGGGTTTGAATTAGCATTTTGTTAAATTAGGGTTTCAAATGGTGGGTTACATAGGGTTTGGAAAATTAGGGTTTAGGGTTTGAATTAGGGTTTGAGTCAAAATTAGGTTTTGGGTCGAGGTTAGGGTTTGGGTCAAAATTAGGATTTGGGTTAAAATTGGGGTTTTGGTAAAATTTGGGTTGTGTCCAATTAGAGTTTTGCGTCAAAATTAGGTTCAAGGTTTGAATTAGGGTTTTGAGTAAAATAGGTTTTGGGTCTAAATTAGTTTTCAAAATTTGGCTTTGGGTTAAAATTAGGTTCGAGTTAAATTTAGGTTTAGGTCAAAATTTAGGTTTTTGGGTTTGAATTAGGTTTGAGTTAAAAATAGGGTTTGGGTCCAAATTTGGGTTTAGGTCTGAGTTAGGGTTTTGAGTTAAAAAAATGGTTTTTACAAAAATATGGTTAGAATTATGGTTTTCGTCAAATTAGGGTTTGAATTATGGTTTTGGGTTAAAAATAGGGTTTTGGGTCTAAACTAGGGTTTGGGTCAAAATTTGGGTTTGGGTCAAAATTATGGTTTAGGGTTTGAAATAGGTTTGAGTTAAAAATAGGGTTGGGTCAAAATTAGGTTAAAATTAGGGTTCTGGGTCAAATTTAGGTTTAGGGTCAAAATTAGGTTTTAGGTTTGAATTAGGTTTTGAGTTTAAAATAGGGTTTTGGTTCAAAAATAGGGTTCGAATTAGTGTTTTGGTCAAATTAGGATAGATTAGGTTTTGGTCAAAATTTGGGTTTTGGTTCCAAATTTGGGTTTTGGGTCAAAATTAAGGTTTTGGATTTTGAGTTAAAAAAGGGTTTTGGGACAAAAATAGAGTTAGAATTAGGGTTTTGGGTCTAAATTAGGTTGGATTAGGTTTGGGTCAAATTTAGGGTTAGGATCAAAATTAGGGTTTAGGGCAAATTAGGGTTTAGGGTGAATTAGTATTTTTGTTAAATTAGGGTTTGGGTAAATTAGGTTCCTGGGTTAAATTTAGGGTTGTCTTAAAATTAGGGTTTAGGTTTGAGTAGGTTTGGTCAAAATTAGGTTTTGGGTCGGGGTTAGGTTTTGGGTCAAAATTAGGGATTTGGGTTAAAATTGGGTTTTGGTCAAAATTTGGGTTTTGGTCCGAATTAGAGTTTTGGGTCAAAAATTAGGTTCGGTTTGAATTAGGGTTTGAGTAAAAATAGGGTTTTGGTCCAAATTATGGTTTTGGGTCAAAATTAGGCTTGGGTTAAAATTAGGGTTCTGGTTAAATTTAGGTTTAGGTCAAAATTTAGTTTTTGGGTTTGAATTAGGGTTTGAGTTAAAAATAGGGTTTTGTCCAAATTTGGGCTTAGGGTTGAATTAGGGTTTGAGTTAAAAAATGGTTTTTGGACAAAATTAGGGTTAGAATTATGGTTTTCGGTCTAAATTAGGTTTGAATTATGGTTTTGGGTTAAAAATAGGGTTTTGGGTCTAAACTAGGGTTTGGGTCAAAATTTGGTTTTTAGTTCAAAATTATGGTTTAGGTTTTGAAATAGATTATTGAGTTAAATATAGGGGTTTGGGTCAAAATTCTGGTTAAAATTAGGGTCTGGTCAAATTTAGGGTTTATGGTCAAAATTAGATTTTAGGGTTTGAATTAGGTTTTGAGTTTAAAATAGGGTTTTGGTTCAAAAATAGGGTTCGAATTAGTGTTTTGGGGTCTAAATTAGGATAGGATTAGGGGTTTTGGGTCCAAATTTGGGTTTTGCCCAAATTTGGGTTTTGGTCAAAATTAAGGTTTTGGATTTTGAGTTAAAAAAAGGGTTTTGTGACAAAAATAGAGTTTTAATTAGGGTTTTGGGTCTAAATTAGGGTTAGAATTAGGTTTTGGGTCAAATTTAGGGTCGAGGATCAAAATTAGGGTTTAGGGCAAAATTAGGGTTAAGGGTTTGAATTAGCATTTTTGTTAAATTAGGTTTTTGGTCAAAATTAGGTTCTGGGTTAAATTTAGGCTTTGTCTTAAAATTAGGGTTTATGGTCTGAGTTAGGGTTTGAGTCAAAATTAGGTTTTGGGTCGAGTTAGGTTTTGGGTCAAAATTAGGGATTTGGGTTAAAATTGGGGTTTTGGGTCAAAATTTTTTGTGTCCGAATTAGAGTTTTGGGTCAAAATTAGGTTCGCGTTTGAATTAGGGTTTTGAGTAAAAATAGGCTTTTGGGTCTAAATTAGGTATTGGGTCAAAATTGCTTGGGTTAAATTTAGGTTCTGTTAAATTTAGGGTTTAGGGTCAAAATTTAGGTTTTTGGGTTTGAATTAGGGTTTTGAGTTGAAAATAGGTTTTGGGAAAATTTAGGGTTTGGGGTTTGAATTAGGGTTTGAGTTAAAAATGGTTTGGGGACAAAATAGGGGTAGAATTAGGGTTTTGGGTCTAAATTAGGTTTGAATTATGGTTTTGGGTTAAAATAGGGTTTTGGGTCTAAACTAGGGTTTTGGGTCAAACTGGTTTTGGGTCAAAATTATGGTTTAGGGTTTGTGTTGAGTTAAAATAGGGGTTTGGGTCAAAATTAGGTTAAAATTAGGTTCGGTCAAATTTAGGTTTAGGGTCAAAATTAGGGTTTAGGGTTTGAATTAGGGTTTTGAGTTTAAAAAGGGTTTTGGTTCAAAAATAGGTTCAATTAGTGTTTTGGGTCTAAATTAGGTTAGGATTAGGGTTTTGGGTCAAAATTTGGGTTTTGGTTCCAAATTGGGTTTTGGTCAAAATTAAGGTTTCGGTTTTGAGTTAAAAGTGTTTTGGGACAAAAATAGAGTTAGAATTAGGGTTCTTGTCAAATTAGGTTAGAATTAGGTTTTGGGACAAATTTAGGTTTAGGATAAAAATTAGGTTTAGGGCAAAATTAGGGTTTAGGGTTTGAATTAGCATTTTGTTAAATTAGGGTTTTGGGTCAAAATTAGGTTCTGGGTTAAATTTGGCTTGGTTAAAATTAGGGTTTAGGGTTTGAGTTAGGGTTTTGAGTCAAAATTAGGTTTTGGGTCGAGTTAGGTTTTGGTCAAAATTAGGGATTTGGGTTAAAATTGGGGTTTTGGGTCAAAATTTGGGTTTTGTGTCCGAATTAGAGTTTTGGGTCAAAATTAGGGTTCATGGTTTGAATTAGGGTTTTGAGTAAAAATAGGGTTTTGGGTCCAAATTAGGTTTTGGGTCAAAATTTGGCTTTGGGTTAAAATTAGGTTCTAGCTTAAATTTAGGTTTAGGGTCAAAATTTAGTTTTTTGGGTTTGAATTAGGGTTTTGAGTGAAAATTAGGTTTTGGGTCCAAATTGGGTTTAGGGTTTGAGTTAGGTTTTGAGTTAAAAATGGTTTTTGGACAAAATTAGGGTTAGAATTATGGTTTTCTCTAAATTAGGTTTGAATTATGGTTTTGGGTTAAAAATAGGGTTTTGGGTCTAAACTAGGGTTTTGGTCAAAATTGGGTTTTGGGTCAAAATTATGGTTTAGGGTTTGAAATAGCTTTGAGTTAAAAATAGGGTTTGGGTCAAAATTAGGGTTAAAATTAGGTTCCGGTCAAATTTAGGGTTTAGGGTCAAAATTAGATTTTAGGTTTGAATTAGGTTTTGAGTTTAAAATAGGGTTTTGGTTCAAAAATAGGTTCAAATTAGTGTTTTGGGTCTAAATTAGGGATAGGATTAGGGTTTGGGTCCAAATTTGGGTTTTGGTTCCAAATTTGGGTTTTGGTCAAAATTAAGGTTTCGGGTTTTGAGTTAAAAAGGGTTTTGGGACAAAAATAGAGTTAGAATTAGGGTTTGGGTCTAAATTAGGGTTAGAATTAGGTTTTGGTCAAATTTAGGGTTGAGGATCAAAATTAGGTTTAGGGCAAAATTAGGGTTAAGGGTTTGAATTAGCATTTTTGTTAAATTAGGGTTTTGGGTCAAAATTAGGGTTCTTAAATTTAGGCTTTGTCTTAAAATTAGGTTTATGGTTTGAGTTAGGTTTTGAGTCAAAATTAGGTTTTGGGTCGAGTTAGGGTTTGGGTCAAAATTAGGATTTGGGTTAAAATTGGGGTTTTCAAAATTTGTTTTGTGTCCAATTAGAGTTTTGGTCAAAATTAGGTTCAGGTTTGAATTAGGGTTTTGAGTAAAAATAGGGTTTTGGGTCTAAATTAGGTATCGGGTCAAAATTCGTTGGGTTAAATTTAGGTTCTGGGTTAAATTTAGGTTTAGGGTCAAAATTTAGGTTTTTGGGTTTGAATTAGGGTTTGAGTTAAAAATAGGTTTTGGGTCAAATTTGGGTTAAGGGTTTGAATTAGGTTTTGAGTTAAAAAATGGTTTGGGACAAAAATCTGTTAGAATTAGGGTTTTGGGTCTAAATTAGGGTTTGAATTATGGTTTTGGGTTAAAAATAGGGTTTTGGGTCTAAACTAGGGTTTGGGTCAAACTCGGGTTTTGGGTCAAAATTATGGTTTAGGGTTTGAAATAGCTGGATTGAGTTAAAAATAGGGTTTGGGTCAAAATTAGGTTAAAATTAGGTTCGTAGAATTTAGGTTTAGGGTCAAAATTAGGGTTTAGGGTTTGAATTAGGTTTTGAGTTTAAAAAGGGTTTTGGTTCAAAAATAGGGTTCAATTAGTGTTTTGGGTCTAAATTAGGGTTAGGATTAGGGTTTGGGTCAAAATTTGGGTTTTGGTTCCAAATTTGGGTTTTGGGTCAAAATTAAGGTTTCGGTTGAGTTAAAAAAGTGTTTTGGGACAAAAATAGAGTTAGAATTAGGGTTTTCGGTCTAAATTAGGGTTAGAATTAGGTTTTGGGACAAATTTAGGGTTTAGGATAAAAATTAGGGTTTAGGGTTTGAATTAGCATTTTTTGTTAAATTAGGGTTTTGGGTCAAAATTAGGGTTCTGGGTTACATTTAGGGCTTTGGGTTAAAATTAGGGTTTAGGGTTTGAGTTAGGGTTTTGAGTCAAAATTAGGGTTTTGGGTGAGTTAGGTTTTGGGTCAAAATTAGGATTTGGGTTAAAATTGGGGTTTTGGGTCAAAATTTGGGTTTTGTGTCCGAATTAGAGTTTTGGGTCAAAATTAGGTTCATGGTTTGAATTAGGGTTTTGAGTAAAAATAGGGTTTTGGGTCTAAATTAGGGTTTGGGTCAAAATTGTTGGTTAAAATTAGGGTTCGCTTAAATTTAGGGTTTAGGGTCAAAATTTAGTTTTTTGGGTTTGAATTAGGGTTTGAGTTAAAAATAGGGTTTTGGGTCCAAATTTGGGTTTAGGGTTTGAGTTAGGGTTTTGAGTTAAAAATGGTTTTTGGACAAAATTAGGTTAGAATTATGGTTTTCTGGTCTAAATTAGGGTTTGAATTATGGTTTTGGGTTAAAAATAGGGTTTTGGGTCTAAACTAGGGTTTGGGTCAAAATTTGGGTTTTGGGTCAAAATTATGGTTTAGGGTTTGAAATAGCGTTTGAGTTAAAAATAGGGTTTGGGTCAAAATTAGGTTAAAATTAGGGTTCCTGGTCAAATTTAGGGTTTATGGTCAAAATTAGATTTTAGGGTTTGAATTAGGGTTTTGAGTTTAAAATAGGGTTTTGGTTCAAAAATAGGGTTCAAATTAGTGTTTTGGGTCTAAATTAGGGATAGGATTAGGTTTTGGGTCCAAATTTGGGTCTTGCCCAAATTTGGGTTTTTGGTCAAAATTAGGTTTTGATTTTGAGTTAAAAAAGGTTTTGGGACAAAATAGAGTTAGAATTAGGGTTTTGGGTCTAAATTAGGTTAGAATTAGGTTTTGGGTCAAATTTAGGGTCAGGATCAAAATTAGGTTTAGGGAAAATTAGGGTTAAGGGTTTGAATTAGCATTTTGTTAAATTAGGTTTTGGGTCAAAATTAGGTTCTGGGTTAAATTTAGGGCTTTGTCTTAAAATTAGGGTTTATGGTTCGAGTTAGGCTTTGAGTCAAAATTAGGTTTTGGGTCGAGTTAGGTTTTGGGTCAAAATTAGGATTTGGTTAAAATTGGGGTTTTGGGTCAAAATTTCGGCTTTGTGTCCGAATTAGAGTTTTGGGTCAAAATTAGGTTCATGCTTGAATTAGGGTTTTGAGTAAAAATAGGGTTTTGGGTCTAAATTAGGTACTGGTCAAAATTCTGTTGTTAAATTTAGGTTCTGGTTAAATTTAGGGTTTAGGGTCAAAATTTAGGTTTTTGGGTTTGAATTAGGTTTTGAGTTAAAAATAGGTTTAGGGGCAAAATTAGGGTTAAGGGTTTGAATTAGGTTTTGAGTTAAAAATGGTTTGGGGACAAAAATACTGTTAGAATTAGGGTTTTGGGTCTAAATTAGGTTTGAATTATGGTTTTGGGTTAAAAATAGGGTTTTGGGTCTAAACTAGGGTTTTGGGTCAAACTCGGGTTTTGGGTCAAAATTATGGTTTAGGGTTTGAAATAGTGGATTGAGTTAAAAATAGGGTTTGGGTCAAAATTAGGGTTAAAATTAGGTTCCTGGTCAAATTTAGGGTTTAGGGTCAAAATTAGGGTTTAGGGTTTGAATTAGGGTTTTGAGTTTAAAAAGGGTTTTGGTTCAAAAATAGGGTTCAATTAGTGTTTTGGGTCTAAATTAGGTTAGGATTAGGGTTTTGGGTCAAAATTTGGGTTTTGGTTCCAAATTTGGGTTTTTGGTCAAAATTAAGGTTTCGGCTTTGAGTTAAAAAAGTGTTTTGGGGACAAAAATAGAGTTAGAATTAGGCTTTCGGTCCAAATTAGGTTAGAATTAGGTTTTGGGACAAATTTAGGGTTTAGGATAAAAATTAGGTTTAGGGCAAAATTAGGGTTTAGGGTTTGAATTAGCATTTTTGTTAAATTAGGGTTTTGCGTCAAAATTAGGGTTCTGGGTTAAATTTAGGGCTTTGGGTTAAAATTAGGGTTTAGGGTTTGATTTAGGGTTTTGGGTCAGAGTTAGGTTTTGGGTCAAAATTAGGGATTTGGGTTAAAATTGGGGTTTTGGGTCAAAAGTTCGGTTTTGTGTCCGAATTAGAGTTTTGGGTCAAAATTAGGTTCATGGTTTGAATTAGGTTTTGAGTAAAAATAGGGTTTTGGGTCTAAATTAGGTTTTGGGTCAAAATTCTAGCTTTGGGTTAAAATTAGGTTCTGCGCTTAAATTTAGGGTTTAGGGTCAAAATTTAGTTTTTTGGGTTTGAATTAGGGTTTTGAGTTAAAAATAGGGTTTTGGGTCCAAATTTGGGTTTAGGGTTTGAGTTAGGTTTTGAGTTAAAAATGGTTTTGGACAAAATTAGGGTTAGAATTATGGTTTTCTGGTCTAAATTAGGGTTTGAATTATGGTTTTGGGTTAAAATAGGGTTTTGGGTCTAAACTAGGGTTTGGGTCAAAATTGGGTTTTGGGTCAAAATTATGGTTTAGGGTTTGAAATAGCTGATTGAGTTAAAAATAGGGGTTTGGGTCAAAATTAGGTTAAAATTAGGTTCCGGTCAAATTTAGGGTTTATGGTCAAAATTAGATTTTAGGGTTTGAATTAGGGTTTTGAGTTTAAAATAGGGTTTTGGTTCAAAAATAGGGTTCAAATTAGTGTTTTGGGTCTAAATTAGGATAGGATTAGGGTTTTGGGTCCAAATTTGGGTTTTGCCCAAATTTGGGTTTTTGGTCAAAATTAAGGTTTCGGATTTTGAGTTAAAAAAGGGTTTTGGGACAAAAATAGAGTTAGAATTAGGGTTTGGGTCTAAATTAGGGTTAGAATTAGGTTTTGGGTCAAATTTAGGGTCGAGGATCAAAATTAGGGTTAGGGGCAAAATTAGGGTTAAGGGTTTGAATTAGCATTTTTGTTAAATTAGGCTTTGGGTCAAAATTAGGTTCTGGGTTAAATTTAGGGCTTTGTCTTAAAATTAGGGTTTATGGTTTGAGTTAGGGTTTGAGTCAAAATTAGGCTTTGGGTCGAGTTAGGGTTTGGGTCAAAATTAGGATTTGGGTTAAAATTGGGGTTTTGGGTCAAAATTTGGTTTTGTGTCCGAATTAGAGTTTTGGGTCAAAATTAGGTTCAAGGCTTGAATTAGGGTTTTGAGTAAAAATAGGGTTTTGGGTCTAAATTAGGGTACTGGGTCAAAATTCTGTTGGGTTAAATTTAGGTTCTGGTTAAATTTAGGGTTAGGGTCAAAATTTAGGTTTAGGGGTTTGAATAAGGTTTTGAGTTAAAAATAGGGTTTAGGGCAAAATTAGGGTTAAGGGTTTGAATTAGGTTTTAGAGTTAAAAAATGGTCTGGGGACAAAAATACTGTTAGAATTAGGGTTTTGGGTCTAAATTAGGGTTTGAATTATGGTTTTGGGTTAAAAATAGGGTTTTGGGTCTAAACTAGGGTTTGGGTCAAACTCGGGTTTTGGGTCAAAATTATGGTTTAGGTTTTTAAATATCGTATTGAGTTAAAAATAGGTGTTTTGGACAATATTTGGGTTAAAATTAGGGTTTTGGGTCTAAATTAGGGTTTTGGGTCAAAATTAGGGTTTAGGGTTTGAATTAGGGTTTTGAGTTTAAAAAAGGGTTTTGGTTCAAAAATAGGGTTCGAATTAGTGTTTTGGGTCTAAATTAGGTTTAGGATTAGGGTTTTGGGTCAAAATTTGGGTTTTGGTTCCAAATTTGGGTTTTGGGTCAAAATTAAGGTTTCGGGTTTTGAGTTAAAAAAGTGTTTTGGGACAAAAATAGAGTTAGAATTAGGGTTTCTGTCTAAATTAGGGTTAGAATTAGGTTTTGGGACAAATTTAGGGTTTAGGATAAAAATTAGGTTTAGGGGCAAAATTAGGGTTTAGGGTTTGAATTAGCATTTTTGTTAAATTAGGTTTTGGGTCAAAATTAGGGTCTGGGTTACATTTAGGGCTTTGGGTTAAAATTAGGTTTAGGGTTTGAGTTAGGTTTTGAGTAAAAATTAGGTTTTGGGTCGAGTTAGGTTTTGGGTCAAAATTAGGATTTGGGTTAAAATTGGGGTTTTGGGTCAAAATTTGGGTTTTGTGTCCGAATTAGAGTTTTGGGTCAAAATTAGGGTTCATGGTTTGAATTAGGTTTTGAGTAAAAATAGGGTTTTGGGTCTAAATTAGGTTTTGGGTCAAAATTCGTTGGGTTAAAATTAGGTTCGCTTAAATTTAGGTTTAGGGTCAAAATTTAGTTTTTTGGGTTTGAATTAGGGTTTGAGTTAAAAATAGGGTTTTGGGTCCAAATTTGGGTTTAGGGTTTGAGTTAGGTTTTGAGTTAAAAATGGTTTTGGACAAAATTAGGTTAGAATTATGGTTTTCTTCTAAATTAGGGTTTGAATTATGGTTTTGGGTTAAAAATAGGGTTTTGGGTCTAAACTAGGTTTTGGGTCAAAATTTGGGTTTTGGGTCAAAATTATGGTTTAGGTTTGAAATAGTGGTTGAGTTAAAAATAGGGTTTGGGTCAAAATTAGGGTTAAAATTAGGTTCCTGGTCAAATTTAGGGTTTAGGGTCAAAATTAGATTTTAGGGTTTGAATTAGGGTTTTGAGTTTAAAATAGGGTTTTGGTTCAAAAATAGGGTTCAAATTAGTGTTTTGGGTCTAAATTAGGATAGGATTAGGTTTTGGGTCCAAATTTGGGTTTTGCCCAAATTTGGGTTTTTGGTCAAAATTAAGGTTTGGATTTTGAGTTAAAAAAAGGGTTTTGGGACAAAAATAGAGTTAGAATTAGGGTTTTGGGTCTAAATTAGGTTAGAATTAGGTTTTGGGTCAAATTTAGGGTCGAGGATCAAAATTAGGTTTAGGGAAAATTAGGTTAAGGGTTTGAATTAGCATTTTTGTTAAATTAGGTTTTGGGTCAAAATTAGGTTCTGGGTTAAATTTAGGGCTTTGTCTTAAAATTAGGTTTATGGTTTGAGTTAGGGTTTTGAGTCAAAATTAGGTTTTGGGTCGAGTTAGGTTTTGGGTCAAAATTAGGATTTGGGTTAAAATTGGGGTTTTGGGTCAAAATTTGTTTTGGTCCGAATTAGAGTTTTGGGTCAAAATTAGGTTCATGGTTTGAATTAGGGTTTTGAGTAAAAATAGGGTTTTGGGTCTAAATTAGGGACTGGGTCAAAATGTTGGGTTAAATTTAGGTTTCAGTTAAATTTAGGTTTAGGGTCAAAATTTAGGTTTTTGGGTTTGAATTAGGTTTTGAGTTAAAAATAGGGTTTAGGGAAAATTAGGGTTAAGGGTTTGAATTAGGTTTTGAGTTAAAAATGGTTTGGGGACAAAAATACTTTAGAATTAGGGTTTTGGGTCTAAATTAGGGTTTGAATTATGGTTTTGGGTTAAAAATAGGGTTTTGGGTCTAAACTAGGGTTTTGGGTCAAACTCGGGTTTTGGGTCAAAATTATGGTTTAGGGTTTGAAATAGCTGATTGAGTTAAAAATAGGGTTTGGGTCAAAATTAGGGTTAAAATTAGGGTTCCTGGTCAAATTTAGGTTTAGGGTCAAAATTAGGTTTAGGGTTTGAATTAGGGTTTTGAGTTTAAAAAAGGGTTTTGGTTCAAAAATAGGGTTCGAATTAGTGTTTTGGGTCTAAATTAGGTTAGGATTAGGGTTTGGGTCAAAATTTGGGTTTTGGTTCCAAATTTGGGTTTGGGTCAAAATTAAGGTTTCGGTTTGAGTTAAAAAGTGTTTTGGGACAAAAATAGAGTTAGAATTAGGGTTTTGGTCTAAATTAGGGTTAGAATTAGGTTTTGGGACAAATTTAGGGTTTAGGATAAAAATTAGGTTTAGGGCAAAATTAGGGTTTAGGGTTTGAATTAGCATTTTTGTTAAATTAGGTTTTGGTCAAAATTAGGTTCTGGTTACATTTAGGATTTGGGTTAAAATTAGGGTTTAGGGTTTGAGTTAGGGTTTTGAGTCAAAATTAGGGTTTTGGGTCGAGTTAGGGTTTTGGGTCAAAATTAGGATTTGGGTTAAAATTGGGGTTTTGGGTCAAAATTTGGGTTTTGTGTCCAATTAGAGTTTTGGGTCAAAATTAGGTTCATGGTTTGAATTAGGGTTTTGAGTAAAAATAGGGTTTTGGGTCCAAATTAGGCTTTGGTCAAAATTCGGCTTTGGGTTAAAATTAGGTTCTGGCTTAAATTTAGGGTTTAGGGTCAAAATTTAGTTTTTTGGGTTTGAATTAGGTTTTGAGTTAAAAATAGGGTTTTGGGTCCAAATTTGGGTTTAGGGTTTGAGTTAGGGTTTTGAGTTAAAAATGGTTTTTGGACAAAATTAGGTTAGAATTATGGTTTTCGGTCTAAATTAGGGTTTGAATTATGGTTTTGGGTTAAAAATAGGGTTTTGGGTCTAAACTAGGGTTTTGGGTCAAAATTGGGTTTTGGGTCAAAATTATGGTTTAGGGTTTGAAATAGCGGTTGAGTTAAAAATAGGGGTTTGGGTCAAAATTAGGGTTAAAATTAGGTTCCGGTCAAATTTAGGGTTTATGGTCAAAATTAGATTTTAGGGTTTGAATTAGGGTTTTGAGTTTAAAATAGGGTTTTGGTTCAAAAATAGGGTTCAATTAGTGTTTTGGGTCTAAATTAGGGATAGGATTAGGGTTTTGGGTCCAAATTTGGGTTTCGGCCCAAATTTGGGTTTTTGGTCAAAATTAAGGTTTTGGATTTTGAGTTAAAAAAGGGTTTGGGACAAAAATAGAGTTAGAATTAGGTTTTGGGTCTAAATTAGGTTAGAATTAGGTTTTGGGTCAAATTTAGGGTCGAGGATAAAATTAGGTTTAGGGCAAATTAGGGTTAAGGGTTTGAATTAGCATTTTTGTTAAATTAGGGTTTGGGTCAAAATTAGGTTCTGTTAAATTTAGGGCTTTGTCTTAAAATTAGGGTTTATGGTTTGAGTTAGGTTTTGAGTCAAAATTAGGTTTTGGGTCGAGTTAGGGTTTTGGGTCAAAATTAGGATTTGGGTTAAAATTGGGGTTTTGGGTCAAAATTTCCTTTGTGTCCGAATTAGAGTTTTGGGTCAAAATTAGGTTCATGGTTTGAATTAGGGTTTTGAGTAAAAATAGGGTTTTGGGTCTAAATTAGGGTACTGGTCAAAATTTGTTGGGTTAAATTTAGGTCTGTTAAATTTAGGTTTAGGGTCAAAATTTAGGTTTTTGGGTTTGAATTAGGTTTTGAGTTAAAAATAGGGTTTAGGGCCAAATTAGGGTTAAGGGTTTGAATTAGGTTTTGAGTTAAAAAAAATGGTTTGGGGACAAAAATACTGAGAATTAGGGTTTTGGGTCTAAATTAGGGTTTGAATTATGGTTTTGGGTTAAAAATAGGTTTTGGGTCTAAACTAGGTTTTGGGTCAAACTCGGGTTTTGGGTCAAAATTATGGTTTAGGGTTTGAAATAGTGGATTGAGTTAAAAATAGGGGTTTGGGTCAAAATTAGGTTAAAATTAGGTTCCTGGTCAAATTTAGGTTTAGGGTCAAAATTAGGTTTAGGGTTTGAATTAGGTTTTGAGTTTAAAAAGGGTTTTGGTTCAAAAATAGGGTTCAATTAGTGTTTGGGTCTAAATTAGGTTAGGATTAGGTTTTGGGTCAAAATTGGGTTTTGGTTCCAAATTGGGTTTGTCAAAATTAAGGTTTGGTTTTGAGTTAAAGGTTTTGGGAAAAAATAGAGTTAGAATTAGGGTTTCGCCAAATTAGGGTTAGAATTAGGTTTTGGGACAAATTAGGTTTAGGATAAAATTAGGTTTAGGGAAAATTAGGTTTAGGGTTTGAATTAGCATTTTGTTAAATTAGGGTTTTGCAAAATTAGGTTCGGGTTACATTTAGGCTTTGGGTTAAAATTAGGTTTAGGGTTGAGTTAGGGTTTTGAGTCAAAATTAGGGTTTGGGTCGAGTTAGGTTTTGGGTCAAAATTAGGATTTGGGTTAAAATTGGGTTTTGGGTCAAAATTTGGGTTTTGTGTCCGAATTAGAGTTTTGGGTCAAAATTAGGTTCATGGTTTGAATTAGGTTTTGAGTAAAAATAGGTTTTGGGTCTAAATTAGGTTTTGGGTCAAAATTCTAGTTAAAATTAGGTTCTGGCTTAAATTTAGGTTTAGGGTCAAAATTTAGTTTTTTGGGTTTGAATTAGGTTTTGAGTTAAAAATAGGTTTTGGGTCCAAATTTGGGTTTAGGGTTTGAGTTAGGTTTTGAGTTAAAAAATGGTTTTTGGACAAAATTAGGGTTAGAATTATGGTTTTGTCTAAATTAGGGTTTGAATTATGGTTTTGGGTTAAAAATAGGGTTTTGGGTCTAAACTAGGTTTTGGGTCAAAATTTGGGTTTTGGGTCAAAATTATGGTTTAGGGTTTGAAATAGTTGAGTTAAAAATAGGGGTTTGGGTCAAAATTAGGTTAAAATTAGGTTCCGGTCAAATTTAGGGTTTATGGTCAAAATTAGATTTTAGGGTTTGAATTAGGGTTTTGAGTTTAAAATAGGGTTTTGGTTCAAAAATAGGGTTCAAATTAGTGTTTTGGGTCTAAATTAGGATAGGATTAGGGTTTTGGGTCCAAATTTGGGTCTTGCCCAAATTTGGGTTTTTGGTCAAAATTAAGGTTTTGATTTTGAGTTAAAAAAGGGTTTTGGGACAAAAATAGAGTTAGAATTAGGTTTTGGGTCTAAATTAGGGTTAGAATTAGGTTTTGGGTCAAATTTAGGGTTGAGGATCAAAATTAGGGTTTAGGGCAAAATTAGGGTTAAGGGTTTGAATTAGCATTTTTGTTAAATTAGGGTTTTGGGTCAAAATTAGGTTCTGGGTTAAATTTAGGGCTTTGTCTTAAAATTAGGGTTTATGGTTTGAGTTAGGGTTTTGAGTCAAAATTAGGGTTTTGGGTCGAGTTAGGTTTTGGGTCAAAATTAGGGATTTGGGTTAAAATTGGGGTTTTGGGTCAAAATTTGGCTTTGTGTCCGAATTAGAGTTTTGGGTCAAAATTAGGGTTCAAGGTTTGAATTAGGGTTTTGAGTAAAAATAGGGTTTTGGGTCTAAATTAGGGCACTGGGTCAAAATCTGCTTGGGTTAAATTTAGGTTCGGTTAAATTTAGGGTTTAGGGTCAAAATTTAGGTTTTTGGGTTTGAATTAGGTTTTGAGTTAAAAATAGGTTTAGGGCAAAATTAGGGTTAAGGGTTTGAATTAGGTTTTGAGTTAAAAAATGGTTTGGGGACAAAAATACTAGTTAGAATTAGGGTTTTGGGTCTAAATTAGGGTTTGAATTATGGTTTTGGGTTAAAAATAGTGTTTTGGGTCTAAACTAGGGTTTTGGGTCAAACTCTTGGTTTTGGGTCAAAATTATGGTTTAGGGTTTGAAATAGCGGATTGAGTTAAAAATAGGGGTTTGGGTCAAAATTAGGGTTAAAATTAGGGTTCCGGGTCAAATTTAGGGTTTAGGGTCAAAATTAGGGTTTAGGGTTTGAATTAGGGTTTTGAGTTTAAAAAAGGGTTTTGGTTCAAAAATAGGGTTCGAATTAGTGTTTTGGGTCTAAATTAGGTTAGGATTAGGGTTTTGGGTCAAAATTTGGGTTTTGGTTCCAAATTTGGGTTTTGGTCAAAATTAAGGTTTCGGTTTTGAGTTAAAAAAGTGTTTTGGGACAAAAATAGAGTTAGAATTAGGGTTTTTTGGCCTAAATTAGGGTTAGAATTAGGTTTTGGGACAAATTTAGGGTTTAGGATAAAAATTAGGGTTTAGGGGCAAAATTAGGGTTTAGGGTTTGAATTAGCATTTTTGTTAAATTAGGCTTTTGGTCAAAATTAGGGTCTGGGTTACATTTAGGGCTTGGGTTAAAATTAGGGTTTAGGGTTTGAGTTAGGGTTTTGAGTCAAAATTAGGTTTTGGGTCGAGTTAGGGTTTTGGGTCAAAATTAGGATTTGGGTTAAAATTGGGGTTTTGGGTCAAAATTTGGGTTTTGTGTCCGAATTAGAGTTTTGGGTCAAAATTAGGGTTCATGGTTTGAATTAGGTTTTGAGTAAAAATAGGGTTTTGGGTCTAAATTAGGTTTTGGGTCAAAATTCGCTTGGGTTAAAATTAGGGTTCTGGCTTAAATTTAGGGTTTAGGGTCAAAATTTAGTTTTTTGGGTTTGAATTAGGGTTTTGAGTTAAAAATAGGGTTTTGGGTCCAAATTTGGGTTTAGGGTTTGAGTTAGGGTTTTGAGTTTAAAAATGGTTTTTGGACAAAATTAGGGTTAGAATTATGGTTTTCGGTCTAAATTAGGGTTTGAATTATGGTTTTGGGTTAAAAATAGGGTTTTGGGTCTAAACTAGGGTTTTGGGTCAAAATTTGGGTTTTGGGTCCAAATTATGGTTTAGGGTTTGAAATAGCTGCTTGAGTTAAAAATAGGGGTTTGGGTCAAAATTAGGTTAAAATTAGGTTCCTGGTCAAATTTTGGGTTATGGGACAAAATTAGATTTTAGGGTTTGAATTAGGGTTTTGAGTTTAAAATAGGGTTTTGGTTCAAAAATAGGGTTCGAATTAGTGTTTTGGGTCTAAATTAGGGATAGGATTAGGGTTTTGGGTCCAAATTTGTGTTTCGTGTCCAAAGTTGGGTTTTTGGTCAAAATTAAGGTTTCGGATTTTGAGTTAAAAAAAGGGTTTTGGGACAAAAATAGAGTTTGAATTAGGGTTTTGGGTCTAAATTAGGGTTAGAATTAGGTTTTGGGTCAAATTTAGGGTTGAGGATCAAAATTAGGGTTTAGGGGCAAAATTATGGTTAAGGGTTTGAATTAGCATTTTGTGTTAAATTAGGGTTTTGGGTCAAAATTAGGGTTCTGGGTTAAATTTAGGGCTTTGTCTTAAAATTAGGGTTTATGGTTTGAGTTAGGGTTTTGAGTCAAAATTAGGGTTTTGGGTCAGAGTTAGGGTTTTGGGTCAAAATTAGGGATTTGGGTTAAAATTGAGGTTTTGGGTCAAAATTTCGGTTTTGTGTCCGAATTAGAGTTTTGAGTCAAAATTAGGGTTCGGCGTTTGAATTAGGGTTTTGAGTAAAAATAGGGTTTTGGGTCTAAATTAGGGTACTGGGTCAAAATTCTGCTTGGGTTAAATTTAGGGTTCTGGTTAAATTTAGGGTTTAGGGTCAAAATTTAGGTTTTTGGGTTTGAATTAGGTTTTTTAGTTAAAAATAGGGTGTAGGGGCAAAATTAGGGTTCAGGGTTTGAATTAGTGTTTTCTGTGAAAAAAATGTTTTGGGGACAAAAATACGGTTAGATTTAGGGTTTTGGGTCTAAATTAGGGTTTGAATTATGGTTTTGGGTTAAAAATAGGGTTTTGGGTCTAAACTAGGGTTTTGGGTCAAACTCTGGGTTTTGGGTCAAAATTATGGTTTAGGGTTTGAAATAGCGGATTGAGTTATAAATAGGTGTTTGGGTCATATTTAGGTTTAAAATTATGGTTCTGTGTCAAATTTAGTGTTTATGGTCAAAATTAGGGTTTAGGGTTTGAATTAGGGTTTTGAGTTTAAAAAGGGTTTTGGTTCAAAAATAGGGTTCGAATTAGTGTTTTGGGTCTAAATTAGGTTAGGATTAGGGTTTTGGGTCAAAATTTGGGCTTTGGTTCCAAATTTGGCTTTTGGGTCAAAATTAAGGTTCGGCTTTGAGTTAAAAAAGTGTTTTGGGACAAAAATAGAGTTAGAATTAGGGTTTTCTGTCTAAATTAGGGTTAGAATTAGGTTTTGGGACAAATTTAGGGTTTAGGATAAAAATTAGGGTTTAGGGGCAAAATTAGGGTTTAGGGTTTGAATTAGCATTTTTGTTAAATTAGGGTTTTGGGTCAAAATTAGGTCTGGGTTACATTTAGGGTTGGGTTAAAATTAGGGTTTAGGGTTGAGTTAGGGTTTTGAGTCAAAATTAGGTTTTGGGTCGAGTTAGGTTTTGGGTCAAAATTAGGATTTGGGTTAAAATTGGGGTTTTGGGTCAAAATTTGGGTTTTGTGTCCGAATTAGAGTTTTGGGTCAAAATTAGGTTCATGGTTTGAATTAGGGTTTTGAGTAAAAATAGGGTTTTGGGTCTAAATTAGGGTTTTGGGTCAAAATTCGGCTTGGGTTAAAATTAGGTTCCGCTTAAATTTAGGTTTAGGGTCAAAATTTAGTTTTTGGGTTTGAATTAGGGTTTTGAGTTAAAAATAGGGTTTTGGGTCCAAATTTGGGTTTAGGGTTTGAGTTAGGGTTTTGAGTTAAAAATGGTTTTTGGACAAAATTAGGTTAGAATTATGGTTTTCTTCTAAATTAGGGTTTGAATTATGGTTTTGGGTTAAAAATAGGGTTTTGGGTCTAAACTAGGGTTTTGGGTCAAAATTTGGGTTTTGGGTGAAAATTATGGTTTAGGGTTTGAAATAGCTGTTTGAGTTAAAAATAGGGTTTGGGTCAAAATTAGGGTTAAAATTAGGTTCCGGTCAAATTTAGGGTTTAGGTCAAAATTAGATTTTAGGGTTTGAATTAGGTTTTGAGTTTAAAATAGGGTTTTGGTTCAAAAATAGGGTTCAAATTAGTGTTTTGGGTCTAAATTAGGGATAGGATTAGGGTTTTGGGTCCAAATTTGGGTTTTGCCCAAATTTGGGTTTTTGGTCAAAATTAAGGTTTCGGATTTTGAGTTAAAAAAGGGTTTTGGGACAAAAATAGAGTTAGAATTAGGGTTTTGGGTCTAAATTAGGGTTAGAATTAGGTTTTGGGTCAAATTTAGGGTTGAGGATCAAAATTAGGGTTTAGGGCAAAATTAGGGTTAAGGGTTTGAATTAGCATTTTTGTTAAATTAGGTTTTGGGTCAAAATTAGGGTTCTGGTTAAATTTAGGGCTTTGTCTTAAAATTAGGGTTTATGGTTTGAGTTAGGGTTTTGAGTCAAAATTAGGGTTTTGGGTCAGAGTTAGGTTTTGGGTCAAAATTAGGGATTTGGGTTAAAATTGGGGTTTTGGGTCAAAAGTTCGGATTTGTGTCCGAATTAGAGTTTTGGGTCAAAATTAGGGTTCATGCGTTTGAATTAGGGTTTTGAGTAAAAATAGGGTTTTGGGTCTAAATTAGGGTACTGGGTCAAAATTCTAGCTTGGGTTAAATTTAGGGTTCTCTGTTAAATTTAGTGTATAGGGTCAAAATTTAGGTTAAAGTGTTTGAATTATGGATTTGAGTTAAAAATAGGGTTTTTGGTCCAAATTTGGGTTATGGGTTTGAATTAGCTTTTTGAGTTAAAAAAATGTTTTTGGGAAAAAAATAATGTTATAAATATTGTTTTGGGTCTAAAATATTGTTAGAATTATGGTTTTGGGTTAAAAATAGGGTTTTGGGTCTAAACTAGGGTTTTGGGTCAAACTCTGGGTTTTGGGTCAAAATTATGGTTTAGGGTTTGAAATAGCGGATTGAGTTAAAAATAGGGGTTTGGGTCAAAATTAGGGTTAAAATTAGGGTTCTGGGTCAAATTTAGGGTTTAGGGTCAAAATTAGGGTTTAGGGTTTGAATTAGGTTTTTGAGTTTAAAAAAGGGTTTTGGTTCAAAAATAGGGTTCGAATTAGTGTTTTGGGTCTAAATTAGGGTTAGGATTAGGGTTTTGGGTCAAAATTTGGGTTTTGGTTCCAAATTTGGGTTTTGGGTCAAAATTAAGGTTTAGGGTTTTGAGTTAAAAAAAGTGTTTTGGGACAAAAATAGAGTTAGAATTAGGGTTTTCGGTCTAAATTAGGGTTAGAATTAGGTTTTGGGACAAATTTAGGGTTTAGGGGCAAAATTAGGGTTTAGGGTTTGAATTAGCATTTTTTGTTAAATTAGGGTTTTGGGTCAAAATTAGGGTTCTGGGTTACATTTAGGGCTTTGGGTTAAAATTAGGGTTTAGGGTTTGAGTTAGGGTTTTGAGTCAAAATTAGGGTTTTGGGTCAGAGTTAGGGTTTTGGGTCAAAATTAGGGATTTGGGTTAAAATTGGGGTTTTGGGTCAAAATTTGGGTTTTGTGTCCGAATTAGAGTTTTGGGTCAAAATTAGGGTTCATGGTTTGAATTAGGGTTTTGAGTAAAAAATAGGGTTTTGGGTCTAAATTAGGGTTTTGGGTCAAAATTCGGGCTTTGGGTTAAAATTAGGGTTCAGCTTAAATTTAGGTTTAGGGTCAAAATTTAGTTTTTGGGTTTGAATTAGGGTTTTGAGTTAAAAATAGGGTTTTGGGTCCAAATTTGGGTTTAGGGTTTGAGTTAGGGTTTTGAGTTAAAAAATGGTTTTTGGACAAAATTAGGGTTAGAATTATGGTTTTCGGTCTAAATTAGGGTTTGAATTATGGTTTTGGGTTAAAAATAGGGTTTTGGGTCTAAACTAGGGTTTTGGGTCAAAATTTGGGTTTTGGGTCAAAATTATGGTTTAGGGTTTGAAATAGCGGTTTGAGTTAAAAATAGGGGTTTGGGTCAAAATTAGGGTTAAAATTAGGTTCCGGGTCAAATTTAGGGTTTAGGGTCAAAATTAGATTTTAGGGTTTGAATTAGGGTTTTGAGTTTAAAATAGGGTTTTGGTTCAAAAATAGGGTTCGAATTAGTGTTTTGGGTCTAAATTAGGGATAGGATTAGGGTTTTGGGTCCAAATTTGGGTTTCCCAAATTTGGGTTTTTGGTCAAAATTAAGGTTTTGGGTTTTGAGTTAAAAAAAGGGTTTTGGGACAAAAATAGAGTTAGAATTAGGGTTTTGGGTCTAAATTAGGGTTAGAATTAGGTTTTGGGTCAAATTTAGGGTTGAGGATCAAAATTAGGGTTTAGGGGCAAAATTAGGGTTAAGGGTTTGAATTAGCATTTTTTGTTAAATTAGGGTTTTGGGTCAAAATTAGGGTTCTGGGTTAAATTTAGGGCTTTGTCTTAAAATTAGGGTTTATGGTTTGAGTTAGGGTTTTGAGTCAAAATTAGGGTTTTGGGTCAGAGTTAGGGTTTTGGGTCAAAATTAGGGATTTGGGTTAAAATTGGGGTTTTGGGTCAAAATTTCGGTTTTGTGTCCGAATTAGAGTTTTGGGTCAAAATTAGGGTTCGGCGTTTGAATTAGGGGTTTGAGTAAAACATAGGGTTTTGGGTCTAAATTAGGGTACTGGGTCAAAATTCGGGCTTTGGGTTAAATTTAGGGTTCTGGGTTAAATTTAGGGTTTAGGGTCAAAATTTAGGTTTTTGGGTTTGAATTAGGGTTTTGAGTTAAAAATAGGGTTTTGGGTCCAAATTTGGGTTAAGGGTTTGAATTAGGGTTTTGAGTTAAAAAAATGGTTTGGGGACAAAAATACGGTTAGAATTAGGGTTTTGGGTCTAAATTAGGGTTTGAATTATGGTTTTGGGTTAAAAATAGGGTTTTGGGTCTAAACTAGGGTTTTGGGTCAAACTCTGGGTTTTGGGTCAAAATTATGGTTTAGGGTTTGAAATAGCGGATTGAGTTAAAAATAGGGGTTTGGGTCAAAATTAGGGTTAAAATTAGGGTTCTGGGTCAAATTTAGGGTTTAGGGTCAAAATTAGGGTTTAGGGTTTGAATTAGGGTTTTGAGTTTAAAAAAGGGTTTTGGTTCAAAAATAGGGTTCGAATTAGTGTTTTGGGTCTAAATTAGGGTTAGGATTAGGGTTTTGGGTCAAAATTTGGGTTTTGGTTCCAAATTTGGGTTTTGGGTCAAAATTAAGGTTTCGGGTTGAGTTAAAAAAAGTTTTTAGGTACTATAATAGAGTTAGAATTAGGGTTTTGGGTGTAAATTCGGGTTAGAATTAGGTTTTGGGACAAATTTAGGGTTTAGGATAAAAATTAGGGTTTAGGGCAAAATTAGGGTTTAGGGTTTGAATTAGCATTTTTGTTAAATTAGGGTTTTGGGTCAAAATTAGGGTTCCGGGGTTAAATTTAGGGCTTTGGGTTAAAATTAGGGTTTAGGGTTTGAGTAAGGGTTTTGAGTGAAAATTTGGTTTTTGGGTCAGAGTTAGGGTTTTGGGTCATAATGTGGGTGTTTGGTTAAAATTGGGGTTTTGGGTCAAAATTTGGGTTTTGTGTCCGAATTAGTTTTGAGTCAAAATCAGGGTTCGGAGTTTGAATTAGGGTTTTGAGAAAAAAATAGGGTTTTGGGTCTAAAATAGGGCTTTGGGTTAAAATTCGGGCTTTGGGTTAAAATTAGGGTTCTGGCTTAAATTTAGGGTTTAGGGTCAAAATTTAGGTTTTTGGGTTTGAATTAGGGTTTTGAGTTAAAAATAGGGTTTTGGGTCCAAATTTGGGTTTAGGGTTTGAATTAGGGTTTTGAGTTAAAAAAATGGTTTTGGGACAAAAATACGGTTAGAATTAGGGTTTTGGGTCTAAATTAGGGTTTGAATTATGGTTTTGGGTTAAAAATAGGGTTTTGGGTCTAAACTAGGGTTTTGGGTCAAAATCTGGGTTTTGGGTCAAAATTATGGTTTAGGGTTTGAAATAGCGGTTTGAGTTAAAAAAAAGGGGTTTGGGTCAAAATTAGGGTTAAAATTAGGTTTCCGGGTCAAATTTTGGGTTTAGGGTCAAAATTAGGGTTTAGGGTTTGAATTAGGGTTTTGAGTTTAAAATAGGGTTTTGGTTCAAAAATAGGGTTCGAATTAGTGTTTTGGGTCTAAATTAGGGATAGGATTAGGGTTTTGGGTCAAAATTTGGGTTTTTGGTCAAAATTAAGGTTTTGGTTTTGAGTTAAAAAAAGGGTTTTGGGACAAAAATAGAGTTAGAATTAGGGTTTTGGGTCTAAATTAGGGTTAGAATTAGGTTTTGGGTCAAATTTAGGGTTGAGGATCAAAATTAGGGTTTAGGGGCAAAATTAGGGTTAAGGGTTTGAATTAGCATTTTTTGTTAAATTAGGGTTTTGGGTCAAAATTAGGGTTCTGGGTTAAATTTAGGGCTTTGGGTTAAAATTAGGGTTTAGGGTTTGAATTAGGGTTTTGAGTTTAAAATTAGGGTTTTGGGTCAGAGTTAGGTTTTGGGTCAAAATTAGGGATTTGGGTTAAAATTGGGGTTTTGGGTCAAAATTTCGGTTTTGTGTCCGAATTAGAGTTTTGGGTCAAAATTAGGGTTCGGCGTTTGAATTAGGGTTTTGAGTAAAAAATAGGGTTTTGGGTCTAAATTAGGGTATTGGGTCAAAATTCGGGATTTGGGTTAAATTTAGGGTTCTGGGTTAAATTTAGGGTTTAGGGTCAAAATTTAGGTTTTTGGGTTTGAATTAGGGTTTTGAGTTAAAAATAGGGTTTTGGGTCCAAATTTGGGTTTAGGGTTTGAATTAGGGTTTTGAGTTTAAAAAATGGTTTTGGGACAAAAATACTGCTAGAATTAGGGTTTTTGGTCTAAATTAGGGTTTGAATTATGGTTTTGGGTTAAAAATAGGGTTTTGGGTCTAAACTAGGGTTTTGGGTCAAAATCTGGGTCTGGGGTCAAAATTATGGTTTAGGGTTTGAAATAGAGGTTTGAGTTAAAAATAGGCGTTTGGGTCAAAATTAGGGTTAAAATTAGGGTTCCGGGTCAAATTTAGGGTTTAGGGTCAAAATTAGGGTTTAGGGTTTGAATTAGGGTTTTCAGTTTAAAATAGGGTTTTGGTTCAAAAATAGTGTTCGAATTAGTGTTTTGTGTCTAAATTAGGCTTAGGATTAGGGTTTTGGGTCAAAATTTGGGTTTTGGTTCCAAATTTGGGTTTTGGGTCAAAATTAGGGTTTAGTTTTGAGTTAAAAAAGGCTTTTGCGACAAAAATAGAGTTTGAATTAGGGTTTTGGGTCTAAATTATGGTTAGAATTAGGTTTTGGGACAAATTTAGGGTTTAGGATCAAAATTAGGGTTTAGGCGCAAAATTAGGGTTTAGGGTTTGAATTAGCATTTTTTGTTAAATTAGGGTTTTGGGTCAAAATTAGGGTTCTGGGTGAAATTTAGGGCTTTGGGTTAAAATTAGGGTTTATGGTTTGAGTTAGGGTTTTGAGTCAAAATTAGGGTTTTGGGTCAGAGTTAGGGTTTTGGGTCAAAATTAGGGTTTTGTGTTAAAATTGTGGTTTTGGGTCAAAATTTCGGTTTTGTGTCCGAATTAGAGTTTTGGGTCAAAATTAGGGTTCAAGCGTTTGAATTAGGGTTTTGAGTAAAAATAGGGTTTTGGATCTAAATTAGGGTACTGGGTCAAAATTCGGGCTTTGGGTTAAATTTAGGGTTCTGTGTTAAATTTAGGGTTTAGGGTCAAAATTTAGGTTTTTGGGTTTGAATTAGGGTTTTGAGTTAAAAATAGGGTTTTGGGTCCAAATTTGGGTTTAGGGTTTGAATTAGGGTTTTGAGTTAAAAAAATGGTTTTGGGACAAAAATACGGTTAGAATTAGGGTTTTGGGTCTAAATTAGGGTTTGAATTATGGTTTTGGGTTTAAAATAGGGTTTTGGTTCTAAACTAGGGTTATGGGTAAAAATTCGGGTTTTGGGTCAAAATTATGGTTTAGGGTTTGAAATAGCGGTTTGAGTTAAAAAAAGGGTTTGGGTCAAAATTAGGGTTAAAATTAGGTTTTGGGTCAAAATCTGGGTTTAGGGTCAAAATTAGGGTTTAGGGTTTGAATTAGGGTTTTGAGTTTAAAATAGGGTTTTGGTTCAAAAATAGGGTTCGAATTAGTGTTTTGGGTCTAAATTAGGGATAGGATTAGGGTTTTGGGTCAAAATTTGGGTTTTTGGTCAAAATTAAGGTTTTGGGTTTTGAGTTAAAAAAAGGGTTTTGGGACAAAAATAGAGTTAGAATTAGGGTTTTGGGTCTAAATTAGGGTTAGAATTAGGTTTTGGGTCAAATTTAGGGTTGAGGATCAAAATTAGGGTTTAGGGGCAAAATTAGGGTTAAGGGTTTGAATTAGCATTTTGTGTTAAATTAGGGTTTTGGGTCAAAATTAGGGTTCTGGGTTAAATTTAGGGCTTTGGGTTAAAATTAGGGTTTAGGGTTTGAATTAGGGTTTTGAGTTTAAAATTAGGGTTTTGGGTCAGAGTCAGGTTTTTGGGTCAAAATTAGGGATTTGGGTTAAAATTGGGGTTTTGGGTCAAAATTTCGTTTTTGTGTCCGAATTAGAGTTTTGGGTCAAAATTAGGGTTCGGCGTTTGAATTAGGGTTTTGAGTAAAAAATAGGGTTTTGGGTCTAAATTAGGGTATTGGGTCAAAATTCGGGATTTGGGTTAAATTTAGGGTTCTGGGTTAAATTTAGGGTTTAGGGTCAAAATTTAGGTTTTTGGGTTTGAATTAGGGTTTTGAGTTAAAAATAGGGTTTTGGGTCCAAATTTGGGTTTAGGGTTTGAATTAGGGTTTTGAGTTTAAAAAATGGTTTTGGGACAAAAATACTGCTAGAATTAGGGTTTTTGGTCTAAATTAGGGTTTGAATTATGGTTTTGGGTTAAAAATAGGGTTTTGGGTCTAAACTAGGGTTTTGGGTCAAAATCTGGGTCTGGGGTCAAAATTATGGTTTAGGGTTTGAAATAGAGGTTTGAGTTAAAAATAGGCGTTTGGGTCAAAATTAGGGTTAAAATTAGGGTTCCGGGTCAAATTTAGGGTTTAGGGTCAAAATTAGGGTTTAGGGTTTGAATTAGGGTTTTCAGTTTAAAATAGGGTTTTGGTTCAAAAATAGTGTTCGAATTAGTGTTTTGTGTCTAAATTAGGCTTAGGATTAGGGTTTTGGGTCAAAATTTGGGTTTTGGTTCCAAATTTGGGTTTTGGGTCAAAATTAAGGTTTCGGATTTTGAGTTAAAAAAAGGGTTTTGGGACAAAAATAGAGTTTGAATTAGGGTTTTGGGTCTAAATTATGGTTAGAATTAGGTTTTGGGACAAATTTAGGGTTTAGGATCAAAATTAGGGTTTAGGCGCAAAATTAGGGTTTAGGGTTTGAATTAGCATTTTTTGTTAAATTAGGGTTTTGGGTCAAAATTAGGGTTCTGGGTGAAATTTAGGGCTTTGGGTTAAAATTAGGGTTTATGGTTTGAGTTAGGGTTTTGAGTCAAAATTAGGGTTTTGGGTCAGAGTTAGGGTTTTGGGTCAAAATTAGGGTTTTGTGTTAAAATTGTGGTTTTGGGTCAAAATTTCGGTTTTGTGTCCGAATTAGAGTTTTGGGTCAAAATTAGGGTTCGGCGTTTGAATTAGGGTTTTGAGTAAAAAATAGGGTTTTGGATCTAAATTAGGGTACTGGGTCAAAATTCGGGCTTTGGGTTAAATTTAGGGTTCTGTGTTAAATTTAGGGTTTAGGGTCAAAATTTAGGTTTTTGGGTTTGAATTAGGGTTTTGAGTTAAAAATAGGGTTTTGGGTCCAAATTTGGGTTTAGGGTTTGAATTAGGGTTTTGAGTTAAAAAAATGGTTTTGGGACAAAAATACGGTTAGAATTAGGGTTTTGGGTCTAAATTAGGGTTTGAATTATGGTTTTGGGTTAAAAATAGGGTTTTGGGTCTAAACTAGGGTTTTGGGTCAAAATCTGGGTTTTGGGTCAAAATTATGGTTTAGGGTTTGAAATAGCGGTTTGAGTTAAAAAAAAGGGGTTTGGGTCAAAATTAGGGTTAAAATTAGGTTTCCGGGTCAAATTTTGGGTTTAGGGTCAAAATTAGGGTTTAGGGTTTGAATTAGGGTTTTGAGTTTAAAATAGGGTTTTGGTTCAAAAATAGGGTTCGAATTAGTGTTTTGGGTCTAAATTAGGGATAGGATTAGGGTTTTGGGTCAAAATTTGGGTTTTTGGTCAAAATTAAGGTTTTTGGTTTTGAGTTAAAAAAAGGGTTTTGGGACAAAAATAGAGTTAGAATTAGGGTTTTGGGTCTAAATTAGGGTTAGAATTAGGTTTTGGGTCAAATTTAGGGTTGAGGATCAAAATTAGGGTTTAGGGGCAAAATTAGGGTTAAGGGTTTGAATTAGCATTTTGTGTTAAATTAGGGTTTTGGGTCAAAATTAGGGTTCTGGGTTAAATTTAGGGCTTTGGGTTAAAATTAGGGTTTAGGGTTTGAATTAGGGTTTTGAGTTTAAAATTAGGGTTTTGGGTGAAATCAGGTTTTGGGTCAAAATTAGGGATTTGGGTTAAAATTGGGGTTTTGGGTCAAAATTTCGTTTTGTGTCCGAATTAGAGTTTTGGGTCAAAATTAGGGTTCGAGCGTTTGAATTAGGGTTTTGAGTAAAAATAGGGTTTTGGGTCTAAATTAGGGTATTGGGTCAAAATTCGGGATTTGGGTTAAATTTAGGGTTACGGTTAAATTTAGGGTTTAGGGTCAAAATTTAGGTTTTGGGTTTGAATTAGGGTTTTGAGTTAAAAATAGGGTTTTGGGTCCAAATTTGGGTTTAGGGTTTGAATTAGGGTTTTGAGTTTAAAAAATGGTTTTGGGACAAAATATTTGCTAGAATTAGGGTTTTGGTCTAAATTAGGGTTTGAATTATGGTTTTGGGTTAAAAATAGGGTTTTGGGTCTAAACTAGGGTTTTGGGTCAAAATGGGTCCGGGGTCAAAATTATGGTTTAGGGTTTGAAATAGAGGTTTGAGTTAAAAATAGGCGTTTGGGTCAAAATTAGGGTTAAAATTAGGGTTCCGGGTCAAATTTAGGGTTTAGGGTCAAAATTAGGGTTTAGGGTTTGAATTAGGGTTTTCAGTTTAAAATAGGGTTTTGGTTCAAAAATAGTGTTCGAATTAGTGTTTTGTGTCTAAATTAGGCTTAGGATTAGGGTTTTGGGTCAAAATTTGGGTTTTGGTTCCAAATTTGGGTTTTGGGTCAAAATTAAGGTTTCGGATTTTGAGTTAAAAAAAGGGTTTTGGGACAAAAATAGAGTTTGAATTAGGGTTTTGGGTCTAAATTATGGTTAGAATTAGGTTTTGGGACAAATTTAGGGTTTAGGATCAAAATTAGGGTTTAGGCGCAAAATTAGGGTTTAGGGTTTGAATTAGCATTTTTTGTTAAATTAGGGTTTTGGGTCAAAATTAGGGTTCTGGGTGAAATTTAGGGCTTTGGGTTAAAATTAGGGTTTATGGTTTGAGTTAGGGTTTTGAGTCAAAATTAGGGTTTTGGGTCAGAGTTAGGGTTTTGGGTCAAAATTAGGGTTTTGTGTTAAAATTGTGGTTTTGGGTCAAAATTTCGGTTTTGTGTCCGAATTAGAGTTTTGGGTCAAAATTAGGGTTCGGCGTTTGAATTAGGGTTTTGAGTAAAAAATAGGGTTTTGGATCTAAATTAGGGTACTGGGTCAAAAGTCGGGCTTTGGGTTAAATTTAGGGTTCTGTGTTAAATTTAGGGTTTAGGGTCAAAAATTTAGGTTTTTGGGTTTGAATTAGGGTTTTGAGTTAAAAATAGGGTTTTGGGTCCAAATTTGGGTTTAGGGTTTGAATTAGGGTTTTGAGTTAAAAAAATGGTTTTGGGACAAAAATACGGTTAGAATTAGGGTTTTGGGTCTAAATTAGGGTTTGAATTATGGTTTTGGGTTAAAAATAGGGTTTTGGGTCTAAACTAGGGTTTTGGGTCAAAATCTGGGTTTTGGGTCAAAATTATGGGTTAGGGTTTGAACTAGCGGTTTGAGTTAAAAATAGGGGTTTGGGTCAAAATTAGGGTTAAAATTAGGTTTCCGGGTCAAATTTTGGGTTTAGGGTCAAAATTAGGGTTTAGGGTTTGAATTAGGGTTTTGAGTTTAAAATAGGGTTTTGGTTCAAAAATAGGGTTCGAATTAGTGTTTTGGGTCTAAATTAGGGATAGGATTAGGGTTTTGGGTCAAAATTTGGGTTTTTGGTCAAAATTAAGGTTTTGGGTTTTGAGTTAAAAAAGGGTTTTGGGACAAAAATAGAGTTAGAATTAGGGTTTTGGGTCTAAATTAGGGTTAGAATTAGGTTTTGGGTCAAATTTAGGGTTGAGGATCAAAATTAGGGTTTAGGGGCAAAATTAGGGTTAAGGGTTTGAATTAGCATTTTGTGTTAAATTAGGGTTTTGGGTCAAAATTAGGGTTCTGGGTTAAATTTAAGGCTTTGGGTTAAAATTAGGGTTTAGGGTTTGAATTAGGGTTTTGAGTTGAAAATTAGGGTTTTGGGTAAGAGTCAGGTTTTTGGGTCAAAATTAGGGATTTGGGTTAAAATTGGGGTTTTGGGTCAAAATTTCGTTTTTGTGTCCGAATTAGAGTTTTGGGTCAAAATTAGGGTTCGATTTTGAATTAGGGTTTTGAGTAAAAAATAGGGTTTTGGGTCTAAATTAGGGTATTGGGTCAAAATTCGGGATTTGGAGGTTAAATTTAGGGTTAAGGTTAAATTTAGGGTTTAGGGTCAAAATTTAGGTTTCTGGGTTTGAATTAGGGTTTTGAGTTAAAAATAGGGTTTTGGGTCCAAATTTGGGTTTAGGGTTTGAATTAGTGTTTTGAGTTTAAAAAATGGTTTTGGGACAAAAATACTTTAGAATTAGGGTTTTGGTCTAAATTATGGTTTGAATTATGGTTTTGGGTTAAAAATAGGGTTTTGGGTCTAAAATAGGGTTTAGGGTCAAAATTATGGTTTATGGTTTGAAATAGAGGTTTGAGTTAAAAATAGGCGTTTGGTTCAAAATTAGGGTTAAAATTAGGGTTCCGGGTCAAATTTAGGGTTTAGGGTCAAAATTAGGGTTTAGGGTTTGAATTAGGGTTTTCAGTTTAAAATAGGGTTTTGGTTCAAAAATAGTGTTCGAATTAGTGTTTTGTGTCTAAATTAGGCTTAGGA
>JAUPTC010000888.1:0-33324 GCA_030762895.1 Sophora flavescens | reverse complement strand
AAAAAAAGTCGGGAGCGGGACTTGGTTCTCTACTTTTTGGCAATGATGTAAAATAAATTCACCAAAATTATTTCTTTTGCAATAATTCTCCAATATGGTATCGAAGACCTACGTATTGTGAGGGGATCGACAATAAATTGGATGGTTACAATGTAGTAGAGAACAGTAGAGTGGAGGAGATAGAAGTATTAAAGGTAAGAAGCTTGGATTCGGTGGCTACGAGATATAATGTTAGGGATTATAGTCTCTATATTATTATTACTTTTGACAAAAATATTAATTTATTTTAGTTATATTATAATAATACTTTTATACTATTTAAGTAATTTATATCTTTCGACCAAAGCGTGCCATTTGGAGTGTCGAGGTGGCTAGATCACCAACACCTGTTTTTACGTCACAGCTTCTTTATCGGTAAATACGCCTTTAATGTATTTATTTTTGATAAAATCAGAGGATGATTTTATTTAAAATAAAATCATTTTCTTGTGTTGTTTTTCTGCGTGAAGTCACGGTAAAATTTTCGATCGGAGTGAGGCGAAAACCGGTCTGCGTTTTCTGCCATTACAAGTTTCTTGAGCTAGAAACAAAATTTTAATTAAGTGACAGGACAGTTAGTGTTTTTATGATGTTTGTGTGGGTTTGAAATTTTCCAATTTTGTTGTCCAGAATAAAATATAATATTTTATCAGAGACGAAACCTTCAAGCTGCGATCGGATGTGTGAGTTACGTATTTAAGCGATTAAAGGAACCCTAAAGGAGGGAAAAGCAAGTAGGTATTTAAATATTTGCAAGCACACGCTATAAGAAAAGTAAATCCTTCTTCCTCCAATCTTACTTTTCATCTTTCTCTCCCGATCCACGTCACATCACATTAACTCTTTAACACTCTCTTCATAGAAACTCATCTTCTTTCTTCTTCTCCCTCTCATGCCTCCACCTTTCCTCTATAAATATCACTCATCCACTTTCACTTAAATGCTTTCCTTTCTCTGCTCCATTAAAACCATGCAGTTTTCATCTTTTATTAACTGACCTTCCAAAGCTCTAGTTTTCTCTTCTTTCACTAAGTTGTTCTTCATCAAAGTTGTTCCTCTTGTAGGTTAATACTCTCATGTATTCTTTTTCTTTAAAAACTTCATCTTTTTCCAAGTTCTTATATGTCATATATAGCTTTTATCTTCACAGAAAATCTCTCAAAAATGGTAGAAAACTCCTTTTGAGTTGAAACCAATTTCTATGGTCTTGTATTTACTTGTAGTTTAACATACTAAAGGCTGTGTAAAACAAAGTTTTCTAACCTTTTCTTTCTAATGAGGGCAAATACATGTGGTTTAGATGGATCTTGTTCGAAGCTTTTTACAAATATGAGTTTGTGTTTAAAATTTATTTTCCCAAAATGATCATGGACCAAAATCCTTTATGTTAAAAGATGCTATGTCTAAAGTGATTGGAAAGTTTAAAGATTTGTTTTTCCCAAAATGATCATGGACCAAAACTCTTTATGTTAAAAGGATGCTATGTCTAAAGTGATTGGAAAGTTTAAAGATTTGTTTTCCCAAAATGATCGTGGACGAGAGCTCGCTGTGTAAAGGATGCTATGTCTAAAGTGATTGGAAAGTTTAAAGATTTTTACTCTACTTTTATGTCATTTATATTTATGTCATTTACTTTATGTCATTTACATTATGTCATTTACTTTTATGTCATTTATATTTATGCCATTCTTTATAATTTATATGTCATTTACTTTATGTCATTTACATTATGTCATTTACTTTTATTTCATTTATATTTATGCCATTTACTTTATGTCATTTTTACATTATGTCATTTACTTTATGTCATTTATGTTTATGTCATTTATGATTCATTTACTTATGTCATTATACTTTAGTGTATAAGCCTATGTTGTTCTTGCTGCATGTGCTTATAGACTTTGTTGTTTAAAATACTATGTTGCTTTCAGATGATCATAGATTTGAGCTCCATAAGTTATTGGATGCTAAAAGGTCTAAGAGATTGGAAGAATTTAAAGATTTTATCATAAAAACCCCGAGATGGCCGAATCTTAAGGTTATGGACCTAGGGTGTTTCGTTTTCATTTATCCAAAGTGATCATGGTTTTAGGCTCCTTACTATTAATGGATGCTAAACCCAAAAAGAGATTGGAAAGTTTAAATGTTCTAGCCTATTTTGTTGGTCAGGCCGAATCTCCGTCAAGTGTAACTTGGTGGGATTTTTGTTCAAACTTTGTTTAAAAGTAATCATGTTTTAAACTCCACAGCACTTAAGGATCATAAATCCTAAGTTGCATGTGCTTTGGAAACTTCTAGCCTAAGTCCTTGGTTGAGGTTTAATCCTTTGAACCTTGTGTCTTAGAAGCCTAGACTTGCATCATAACCAACCTTGAAGAACGTCCACAAGCAGTTTATTTTCTACGCATTCTTGGACGCTGCTTAAAGGTAAGAGTTTCTAAAGATATTCAATGGATGTATGCATGTGTGTAGGTGTTTAGCTGGATATTTATATGTTGATTGATTCTTACTTGATTATCTAATGTGCTTATTTGTTATGCTATTATCGATGTTAATTTGTACTTGTTCTAAATGTTACCATGCATATATGTGATGAATTGCTTTCAAGTGTGATATTAGCATTGAGCCCGTGTATGCTGCTTTGTTGATTGAAAGTTTGCTAAGCTGAACTTGTGTCTGTGCTCAACCATTATAAGGATTAAAAACCTTAATAAGCTTTGAAGATGAAGGAAGTTGGTTGTTCTTTTCCAAAAGCTCTTTAAACTTAAAGTACTTGTTTTAAATGTTGAAATGGTTTTGGTGAACTATTGTTATACAAGAGAAAAATCCTTTTCGAACTATGTGTCTTCAAGTGAAAACTTTCAAGATTATTTGGCAATATCCTATTAGGGGGAAATATTTCAAAGATAAAAATATTTAAAGATGCTTTATAAAAGATTTTGAGAAGAAAAGGTTTTCCTAAATATTTTAGAAACTTTTCGATAACTGGGATGGTCATCCAGATTTGATTTTGAATTTGTTTTTCACTTTGAGGCAGAAAAATAAATTGCTTATGAAGAGAATCTGAAGTACGAGGACGTCGCCTCATTAGGGTTATGCACCGTGATCTTGGATCGGTGTTAGTCGGGACTACGAGTCACGGTTATGGAAGGTGTTATTTCGGGACTACGAGTCAGGTTATGATGTTATGGGTGAGTCAAGGTTAAAATCGAGGACAGTCGTTACGATTTCGTTGTTATTGGTACATGTGTGTAATAATCGTTGTTATTAATTTAGTGATCCTAACCCCCCATTGTGATGAACATTGTTAAAAGTGAATATTGTTTTCTACTACGACCACAGGCCTAGGACTGGTTCCTTCGTTCTGCAAGGCGTTGTGATTGAGCATTCGGACTCGTGTCCTGTGCTTCTAAGTTTACAAGTGATGGGGAAATGATGATTAAGTCGTTAGCTTTGGTAATGACAGATTGAAAAGAATGAACACAAAGAAAACCTTTTAAATAAAAATATTTTCTATCGTTTCCCCCAATAGGCGTGCTTTTGATATATCGAGATACAAGGTGTTGTCAGATGCAGACATCCCATAAAATGGCAGTGAAGAGAGGCACATGTGGCGTTGCGTCCTGCGAGACCTTAATGCATGAGGGTGATGAAGCTGGCGCCGGTGGGCTAGAGATTGACAGCTCTAATTCTTCTCGGTGAAAGCAGTGTGAGATCTCATGAGATTAAGTTGGGCGACATTGAAGTGCCATGCATATTTTCGAAAAGATTGTTTGTCTGGGATTGAGGCCGCTGATATAGCGATATATTGTGTATATGCATGGTTTACTTTGCTTATATGATTACCTTGATGTATGTATCATGTATATGGTTGTTGTGGGATATATATTATGATGGTATCCCACTCTTTAATTTATATTAGGTATCTTCGGGTTTCTTGTAGTACCTTGGTACTGCGAATATTTAGATGTTGCGGAAGGTCTTTCTAAGTCATTTGAAGACCTAGTGTTAGAGGTTGGAAGTATCTAGGTGGGAGTATAACCCAATATTTGATAAGACCAGCTTAGGAGTTTGAGTTGGGTTGTATATCTAAAGAGATTGATAAATGTAGTGTTATATCATTCCATCTATAGTTTTGAACTTTCCTTACGAAATGGAAACTTAGAGAAACGTTATTATGTCATGGTAACTTTGTTCACGAACGCTGACTTTACATTTTAAATGTATGTATCATGGATTTTAGAGTTATCCTTATATGAGAGAATTTTATACCCCAGTTTCTGACTTAAGAGAGAAAACAAATTTTTAAAGCAACCTGACCAAAATTATCTTTTAATTTAAATTGCATGTGTTACTTAGTAATGCCCCAGGGGGTTACAAGGGTGGTATCGAGCTGGTCGAATCTTTCGGGATCTTTGTGAAATAGGTACATTGTGTTGGCGTTGTGTTTTCTCTGAATTAAGTTTTATTCGGATTGCTTCTTAGAAGTAATATCGTTAATGCTTCCCCGATTTCATTTTAGCGATTGCTTTGGCTGATTGATTTGTTCGACAAGTCCGTTATGGAACACTTTTGAGAAGGTGGGCGTGGTCGTGAAGTGGTCGCGAGAGGTGGTCCCTATTGGCAGTCGTGCAGCCTTGAATGCAGTACGCGGCGGGATGGACTTTGCTGCGCAGCTTGCAGTGACGGTGCTGCTGCCATAGCTCTTAGGGCGGCTCATCTTTGCTGCCGGAGACCAACGGAGCAACGAGAGGCGGAGAACAAGAGCTACTTGAGAGGAAGACATTTGGATGGTTTAGATGTCGGGAATCCATCTGGTTGTTGATGGAGACGTGGATCGAATAAAGGCTGATCTTTGGATTCAAAAAGAGCTGAGAGGAAGATCTTTGGGTGGTTCACACCCCGGAGGAGCAAGGTGCCTTGATGCAACATTCCAAGCGATTGGAAATCTTTAGATACATTGGGAAGGTACCGGACATAGCAAGTAGATGAACGTCGGCCTTAATCACTTAGGGTATTTGTGACAAATTTCAGGACAAATATTTTCCCGAGCGTGCTCGGACGAGAGAAGGAGCGAGGAATTCTGGAGGAGTGAGCGAGTGGGACATGACGGAGTGGGGAATATGCGGCAAGGTTTGAGTCCACTTGCCAAATATTTCCGCTTTCAGGAGCAGCCCCGATGAGGAATGGAAATGCGAAAAGCTCGAAAGACGATCTTAAGCAGAGAGATCAAGGGTCTATTGATGCCAATAAATCCGATTCCAAGCCTTAGTAGAGAAGTGTAGAAAAGTGGAACTAATGAGGAAGGAAAGAAGCAATGGGAGCATTTATGCGGGGACCCGTCGTTCGAAAGACGATTACTTGAAGATCAAAATTAGAAAGGAAAGCAACATCGGAGGAACACCACTTGGCCTGAAAAAAGGAATGACCTGAATCAACGACATCATCGTTACGATAATTACGAATCGGGAAGTGAGTCAACGAACTAAGAACGAGACCAGGTTTGGAGATGTTACAAGTGTGGGAGACCCAGGACCACATGGCTAATGTTTGCTTGTATGAAAGGAGTAGAAGTGTTTAAATTGTGGAAAAATTTGGACAACTCTCGAGGATTATAATGCACCAAGGATTGAAAAGCTGTCAACAATAGGAACCCGGGTAGACCCGTATGAAGGGAATAGTCTACACCATGAATACGATGAAGCTGGATGATCAGACGATGTTTTCTGATAGAAGTAGTGTTGAAAAATTTCGAATTTGAAGTGTTTATGGCGGTGGTCTATAATTCCTAAGTTATGGTAATAGGATTCTAAGTATAATCGTGTTTTGGCCATAAGGTATTTGACTGCAGTGACTCCTATGTTACTAGTCTTTCCCGGTGAATGTATGTTTCTTATGACTTTTGGGAATAAAAGTCTCGTGAGAAAAATTTTTAAGTTCCACTTCTCTTTTGATTGTTGTGGTCAGTTTAGACTTTGGATCAAATCTTCCTTCTCCTAGAGTTATGAATTGCCTTGTTGTTACCGCAGGGATGGGTATGTTTATAAAAGAAGTTTCTTGATGAAACTTAATCTAATCACTTTACTTTTGGTGGAAGTGATTCGGTTTTAATTCTTATAGACTGCGACTCGCTAGAAAATTGATGACTAGAAGAAATTCTAGTGAAAAAGAGAAACTTTTAGATTAGAAGTGATTGTAAATAATATCTGCGTCATACATTTTTACCTTCTTGGAATATACTAAAAAGGATCTTCATTCATTAGATATTTCTGTATTCTTTTGAATCGATGAGAATTACTTTTTTTAGATACTCTGATAGTATGATTTGGATGGTGAGAGAGATCATGCTAAGTTTCTAGTTCATGTGAAGGATGAAATTCTTTTTAGAGAGGAGGTAGAAGTTGCAACACCTGTTTTAAATGCGCTTCTTTATCGGTAAATACATGCTTTAATGTATTTATTTTTGATAAAATCCGAGGAGGATGATTTTATTTAAAATAAAATCATTTCTTGTGTTGTTTCACCAGTATGAAGTCTGATAAAATTTTCGATCGAAAATTGGGCCAACAGTCTGCGTTTTCTCTGACGATGCAAGTTCTTGAGCTAGAAACAAAATTTTAATTTGTGAGCGAGGCCGATTCAGGTGTTTTTTATGATGTTTTGTGTGGGTTTGGGAAATTTTGAATTTTGTTGTCCGGAATAAAATATAATGTTTTATGCTGATTTAAACCTTCGTAAAATACGATCGGACTCTTCTGTACGGGTTACATATTTAGCCAGCTTAAAGAACCCTAAAGGAGGAGAAAAGGGGCTTGATGGGAAGTCTCATTAAATGTTTGCCAAGACAGCACACACTAAGAAAAAAGTAAATCTAGCTTCCCTCGAAGTCTTCTTTTCATCTTTCTCCAGTCACATCACTCATCATTAACTCTTTAACCTCTCTTCATGAAACGGTCTTCTTTTCTTCTTCTCTCCCTCTCAAGGTAGGTACACCTCTTCACCTTTCCTCTATAAATATCACTCATCCACTTCCAACACCATCAACACTTTCTTTCTCCTACTATAAATTTAAAACCCTTAAGTTTTCATATTTTCTTAACTTCCAAGCTTCCAAAGCTCTAGTTTTTCTTCTTAACTTTTCACTGTATTGTTCTTCATCAAGAGAGTTTCATTCCTCTTGCTTAGGTTAATACTCTCAGTTGTATTCTTTTCTTTAAAAACTTCATCTTTTTCCAAAGTTTCTTCTTTATATCATATATAAGCTTTATCTTTCAAAAATCTCTTAAAAAATGGTAGAAAAACTCCTTTTGAATGGAAACCAATTTCTATGGTCTTGTATTTACTTGTAGTTTTTAACATACTAAAAGTTTGTATAAAACAGTTTCTAACCTCTTCTTTCTAATGAGGCCAAACCATGCATGCGGTTTAGATGGATCTTGGTTCAACTTTTACAAATATGAGTTTGTGTTTTAAAGATTTGTTTTCCCAAAATGATCATGGACCAAGGCTCCTTTATGTTTAACGGATGCTATGTCTAAAGTGATTGGAAAGTTTAAAGATTTGTTTTCCCAAAATGATCATGACCAAGGCTCTTTTATGTTAAAGGATGCTATGTCTAAAGTGATTGGAAAGTTTAAAGATTTTTACTCTACTTTTATGTCATTTATATTTATGTCATTTACTTTATGTCATTTACTTTTATGTCATTTATATTTATGCCATTTACTTTATGTCATTTACTTTATGTCATTATTTATGTCATTTACTTTTATTTCATTTATATTTATGCCATTTACTTTATGTCATTTACATTATGTCATTTACTTTATGTCATTTATGTTTATGTCATTTATGATTCATTTACTTATGGCATTATACTTTAATTATTTAAAGCCTATGTTGTTCTTACTTTATGTGCTTATGAACTTTGTTGTTTAAAACATATGTTGCTTTCAAGATGATCATAGATTTGAGCTCCATAAGGGGTTATTGGATTCTAAAAAGGTCTAAGAGATTGGAAGAATTTAAAGATTTTATCATAAAAACCCAAGGATGGCCGAATTTTAAGGTTATGGACCTGGGGTGTTTCGTTTTTCATTTATCCAAAGTGATCATGGTTTTGATCTCCTACTTCATTAATGGATGCTAAACCAAAGAGATTGGAAAGTTTAAATGTTCCTAGCCTATTTTGTTGGTCAAGGCCTAATCTCCACTGGAGTGTAACTTGGTGGGATTTTCGTTCAAACTTTTGTTTAAAGTAATCATGTTTTAAACTCCCAGCACTTAAGGATCACAAACCTCAAGTTGCATGTGCTTTGGAAACTTCTAGCCCTAAGTCCTTGGTTGAGTTCTAATCCTTTGAACCTTGTGTCTTGAAACCTAGACTTGCATCCTAACCATCCTTGAAGAACGTCCATAAAACCATTTATTTTCTCGCATTCTTTTACCTTCTTAAGGTAAGGGGGATTTCTAAAGATATTCAATGATTGCATGCATGTGTGTAGGTGTTTAATGGATATTTATATGTTGGTTGAGCTTACTTGATTATCTGTACTTGAACTGTTATGCTATTATTCGATGTTGAATCGTACTTGTTCTAAATGTTATAAATGCATATATGTGATGAAATGCTTTCAATGTGATAATAGCATTGAACTGATAATATGACTTGCTGTTGATTGAAGTTTCCTAAGCTGCCGACTTTTCCGTACTCAACCATTATAAGGATTAAAAACCTTAATAAGCTTTGAAGATGAAGGGATTGGTGTTCTTTTCCAAAAGCTCTTTAAACTTAAAGTACTTGTTTTAAATGTTGAAATGGTTTTGGTGAACTATTGTTATGCAAGAGAAAAATCCTTTCGAACTATGTGTCTTCAAGTGAAAACTTTCAAGATTATTTGCAATATCCCATTGGGGGAAATATTTCAAAGATAAAAGAATTTCAAAGAGTCTTTTATAAAAGATTTTTAAAGAAAAGGTTTTCCTAAATATTTTAGAAACTTTTCGATAACCTGGATAGAAGTCATCGAGGATTTCGTTTTGAATTTGTTTTTCATCTAATCTATAAAATAAGTACTTATGAAAGAGAATCTAGTTCCGACGCCGCTCTAGTATTCAGTTATCACACGTGATCTTGGATCTGTGTAATGGAACTACGAGTCCGTTATGAGTGTTTATTTCGGACTACGAGTCCTCGGGTTATGATGTTATGGATTGAGAGTCAATTCTTGAAATCGAGGGCGGTGCATTCTGATTTCGTTGTTGTGGACTGTGTGTGTCCTAATCACATTATTGTGGTACGTATCCTAACCACGCTGGATGAACATTGTTAAAAGTGAATATTGTTTTCACGCACCTGAAGCCTAGTAATCGTGCATCAGTCTCGGGCGTTGTGATTGAAGCGTTCGGACTGCGGTGTCCTGTCGCTTCCCCAAGTTTTCAAGTGATGAGAATGATGATTAAGTCGTTAGCTTTGAGCTACGACAACGACCTAAAGAATGAACACAAAGAAAACCTTTTAAATAAAAAAAATATTTTCTCATGTGCATTTACCCAAGCAGACGTCTTTTGATATATATCGAGACAAGGTGGTATCTGGGAGCTCATCCATGTAAACCGAGTGAAGAGGCACATGTGACGTTGCTCGTCCCGAGACCTTAATGCATGGGGTAAGGAGGCAATGCCCATGGGCTAGAGATTGACCAACTCTAATAATTTCTCGAAAACGGTGTTGAGATATCATAAGATTAAGTTAGACGACATTGAAGTGCATTGCATTTTCAAAGATTGACTATGCGGTTTGAGGCCCTTTGATATAACAACGACATATTGGTATATGCATGATTTAACTGCTTATATGATTCTTGGATGTATGTATCATGTATATGGTTGTTGTGGATATATCTTATGATGGTATCTCTCTCTTACAATTATATCGGGTATCTTCTGTTTTGTTTTCGTACCTTGTTACTGTGCATGTTGCAGGAGTCTTTCTAAGTCATTTAAGGACCTAGTGTTAGAGGTTGGAAAGTATCCATGTGGGGTCTCTCCATAATATTTGATAGAATGACTTGACTTTGGGAGTTTTTTGAGATGAGTTGGATATCAAAGAGTCGAGTAAATGTAGTGTTATATCATCCATCTATAGTTTGAACTTTCCTTCCGAAAGTGGGAAACTTAGAAACGTTACGTATGTCATAGTAACTGTTACGAACATGACTTTACATTTTAAATGTATGTATGATGGATTTCGGAGTTATCCTTATAAGGAAAATTTTATACCCGGTTTTTGGCTTAAGAGAAAACAAATTTTCCAAAAGCAACCAGGAAAATTATCTTTTAATTTAAATTCAGCATGTGTTACGAAGTAATGCCCCAAGGGAGGGAGTTACACTAGATGTATGTCACATCATCAACTTATGTTCATTTATGGATGATAACCTGAGGGACCATTTTTGCATGATTGAGAACATGGTAACTAAAATCGCTCAAAAAACATGGGGGGTGACAAGTTTCAACAAATTTTGAAAGGGATGGGGACGAAAAAAGTGCATTTCGCCCAAAAACTAAAATTAAAATTAAACAAAATATATTTTTTATTTTTGAGATGATAAATAATTTAAAACAAATTAAAGTATCAAAATCGATAATTATTTTTAAAAAAATAATATATATATATATATATATATAATTTATCTAAATAACATTTAAATATGTCATTTATGTCATTTTTATATTTATCAGTTAGTCCAACCACCAGTTTTACCAAATACTTCATCCAATCAACTAGTTTATCCACTATATCTGCTATAGCTCATCCTCTATCAACTAGCTTATATGTTATCCGCCTAATTTTTCAAATAGAGCCTTACTTCCTCACCTTCTCACAATATTTCACTACTCTCACTAAATACCCCTTTATAAATACCTAAAGAAAACAAAGAAAACAATTAGTGTGCTAGCAAGTAAGCCCTTACCTTTTTAGTTAACAACGACAACCACGGCCCACTTTATCATTTTGATGCATGTTAACACCATTGTTTTAGTTTCAAGTAAAACAATGCCTTGTTGTTATCCATTTGGGTTTTTAGCGATTGACTCGAGCAACAATAATCGTAACACCTCATTTTTCATCTCCATGCTTATATGTGTTTGTTTTAGATTAATATATGTTGCCTATAATTGATGTGCTTGTGCTAGATTATTAGGAAAATGTTTTAGGATGGGTAATAAGGGGTTAAGGGGGACTTTCCGGTCAAAAATCCTTACGACACATGAGCATGACCTCGTTCTCATTTGAGCATGACCGTGTCGGAATTACGAGCGTTTGTGAGGATGTTGCAGACCCCGCTCATTTCAACACAACCCCTTCTCAATATTGAGCCGACCGTGTTCAAGGTGGGACGACCTCCTTGCCGGGTGCGACCAGCATAAAAACGTTAGTTTTCTGGGGTTATGAGCCATAACCCTCGTTTCATCACTTTTCGCAATCCTTGCATGAGGAAACCCTCTCTCTCTCTTCTGCCGGAACCTCTTTGAATTTCTTGGTGTTTTGCTCTGCAATTGGAGAGTAAACCTCACGTTAGTGTCAATTAAGGTAATCTTGTAAACCCTTTATTAATCTCCTTTTTTTTTTCTTGAATTGGGGATTAATTTCTCTTTTATTTTTTATTTTTTATTTTCTTCCCCAAGATATGTTGAACCGTTCAAGTAAGCCGAGTTTGGATTCGCTTAAGTTGACTGTAAACTTATACCGTCATACCAGTTATGGGAGAAAGGAATTAGTATGAACATATACGTTTTTCGGTGTAACGTAAGATGAGGGCTAACCCGTGACCCTTTTTTGTGCTATATGTCTTAAATGATGTTTGACTATTTAATTGTTATGGTTGATTTGTACGGATGAGTATGTCTGTCTATATGATTAGTATGTTGTTGGCATGACGTATGTGGAATACTGTTGATGATGATGATTGCATGTCATGATTAAATGCGTTAATTCTTCAAAGCCTTGATATGATGACCTGTTATGATGAGCTACCATCATAAGCTATTTTTGTGATTAAAACATGGTAATCTAAGACATAGGGATATTGTGTTGAATCTAAGATTGAAAATCAGTTATTAAGATTCTTAAGACATGAATATAGCAAAGAGGGTTGAGGTTAATGCCCAGTGGTATAGTAAAGGACATTTGGGGATGATCTTGAGTGCTTTAGGAGATATTGAGGTTCCACTAACAAATAGATGAGACAGTAATAGAGAGATGAAAATAAGAGTGATGTTTGATAAACAATTAATGTTATAAACCTTAATAAAGAAATTAATGAGAAAAATGTTGATAATGGTTAAGACTATAACGATGATGTTATTGCACATTGATGTTGTTAAACTTTGATGCTTATTAGTCAAAGTTGTTAAACCATGATTAATGGTGTTGATGGAGGTGGTTGATAATGATTAATTGTGTGCTAGCATACATGCATTCATACTTTGAGTTGTTAGTTAGGTGAAGTTATGATGACATGGAAGTTTGTGTAATCGTCACTTTTATAGGGAATCGTGGACAACTTTTCCGAAATTAGAAGCGGAGATAGCTCATGTTTTATCTTCCCAAAAATGACAATCTTGACACACGTTTGATTCTTGTGAGCATCTTGGCTCAACTATGTGCCTACGAATAGATTCTCCAATGTAAATTTGATTCTTGACTTTTAGAGAGAGAAAAAATTGATTCCGACCTCAATGTCTCTCGTGTTAAACATTAAAGACAAGCAAATGCGTCATTGGTTCTCATTGGATTCCCGAGACCAAAATATGATCATTTTCCTTTTCATTCATTTGTTGCTTCCCGGATATATAGGATTCTCCTTTTGTGTTTAGTCCTTTTTGGTCTTTATATTTATCATCTTTGATTTTTGCCAAGCATTAAAGCTTTTGTCTTGTTTATTTAGTTGCAACGTTTCATCTTTTTTTTTTATTTTTCATTTTTATGTTTTCATTTGATTGATTTTGTTTTGTTTAAAATTATCTTTTGGTCTAAGCCGATAAGAAAAATTTTGTGATGTTTTGAATTTTATTTTTGTACTTTCAGTTAGAAAAGAAATACTTAATTGATAAAAGGCCAATTACAATTTTGGTCCCTCAACTATTTCAATTGTACGATTTTGTTCCCTCAAAATTTTAATTCCACTTTTGGCCCCTCAAATTTTCTAAGGCTTTTGGTCCTCAAAATTTTAATTGCACATTTTGTCCCTCAACTTTTAAAATTGTGCGATTTTGGTCTCTCAAAAATTTAATTATACATTGATTAGTCATGGATCGGAACGACTGATTTTGTACAATTCAAAAAATTAGAGGATTAAATGTGCAATTAAATTTTGAGGGACCAAAATCGCTCAGATTGGAAAATTTGAGGGAACAAAAGTGCAATTAAAATTTTTAAGGGACTAAAAATCACACAAATGAAAAACTTGAGGGACCAAAAGTATAATTAACCTTGATAAAATTAAGTTTTACACCGAGGGCATGCAAAGGGTGGTAGGATGATCATGCAGTTTGTAGCGATGGTGCATGCAAAATTTATGAGCCGGGCGTTTTCTCGTCCATTTTGCATTGGAAACAAAAAGAGCATGCAGATGGGGATGGTCCACACATGGTGATTCAGATTCCGAGATGGCATGAAAATTTGTTAAAGAGGTTTTAACTTCGGCATGCAGATGGAGAATGATGGAAGCCATGCATGCATACGGCAGAAGCGATGGTGCATGCAGAAGGCAACGTTGGTGCATCCGCATGCTTTTTAATTGAATGGGAATCGATTAAAAATATCAATTGATTAATAATAATTTTGTATTAATTATTAATAGAGAACAAATCTGCATGTTTATCTAACAGATGGATGGTGATGCATGGTGCATGCAGATGACAACTTTTCTTAAATTAGAAACAGACAACTCATGTCATAAGTGTCCAATTACTTTCACACTCATTGGACCAAAATCCTGTTTTTAATTTTTTGTCTTTTCCTATTTTGTTTTTTTAATTGAATAGTGACTAATTAAAAAAATATCAATTAATTAATAACATTTTTTCTTAATTATTTTTTTAAAATTAATTTCTAACATCCACTTAAGTTAAATCAATTATATCCTAAGTTACACAACCCTAGCCATCTCTCTCTCTCAACATTCCACCTACTTCTCTTTCCTTCTTCCTCATCCACCGAAGGGGGTGGTTTTAGGTCATTTTTTTTTTGGCCTGGATTCACCCTCTACACCGTTTTCTCTCTCCTTTTTCTAAATAAGTGGGTTTTCCACATAGATCTGGTTTTTCTTTCGTGTTTTTGTCGCCCGGTGCTGCGGTGTTTTGCTGCCGCCTTATTCGGCGTCGTTTGGTTTCTCGTCTTGTTACAAAGTTGTTCGCTTGGTTTAAATTGGCATATCAGCTTCCGATCCATTACATATTCAATCAAGATTTGGGAGCCAACATTACAGATCCGGAGGCATGGGTATTCCCTTCACTTTGATTTTGTCACATTTGTAGGCATTTCTTTGTGTTATGCTATTAACTTGGGTGTGTGTGCGTTCGCGATTCATCCTTTTCGATTTTTAGCGATGTTGAATTTTGTTGTTTTCGGCGTATTTTACCAATTTGAATGAATGAATATCTTTAAAAGTCAAAAAAACATTCACTAAGTTACTTACAAGCAGTACACAAAAAGGTCGTCGGATCGAATCCCATTGCCGTGTGAGGACCTCGTTGGTGGGTAACTGTAAGTACCTCTGTAAGCGCTCTTTCCTCGTGGGCCTCGGCCCCGTGAGCTCCGGGACCCAACTCACCTAAACTTTTATCTTATAAAAAAAACATGACACCAAAAAAGTAGTACACAAAAAGTTACGGTACAAAGGGGAGGAGATGAGAGAAATTGAATTAGGCCTCAATTAATAACTAATTAATTCATCGCTATCCAAAAATAATTACATGACGGCCGAAGTAATATTTAGCTTGTTTAAATTTATTATTATCTTGAAGTAACACTATCTTTTCTTTAGGTGTATTTAATTTACATTAGTTGGATCTACGTGAAAACAATGTGATACGGGTTGGAAATCTTGAGTACTCTTTATAAATACAACAATTTAAGTTTATCAAAAAAACTTTTATTAATATCTTGGCTCAAGTTTTTTTTTTTTTTTTGGGTACAAACTCTTGGCTCAAGTTTGATTCTTATGATTTAACCATTAATCGGGATAACATTTATAAAAATATAAATATAAAATATTATTATAATTAGAATCATAAAATATAATAATTAAACAAGATAAAAATAATAACATATAATATTTATTATTCATTTATTTAATATTATTTTAATTTTCCGAGGAAAGAAACGAGGATGAGGAATGACGGCGCTCCGCTAGGGTTTGTTGTTGCATGAAACTCTGTGGTTTGCATGATCATGGCTTCCGGTTGTCCCTTGCCCATGGCCCTTCCTTCACCCTCTTGCCCCATCGCCTGCTTCTACTTCTCGCCTCCCCTTCCTACTAAAGAAATCTTTGCCCAGGCACTCTCCAATTCTTTTGACATTCCCATCACCGGTTACCTAAGCCACGACTGATTGGTGATGTGTTCTGATAAAGATCTCGGAGGAGGAATACAAGCTTGGATTGGAAAGCAGTAAAAATGATCCGCATGGACGCTTTGATCCTTCGTAGGGTAATCCGCCTATCAAACTTCAAGACTTGAAAGATAAGCTATCGAAATTATGGAACCCATTGGTCTTTGGCGATGGTTCCTTTAGGCAAAGGATATTATGAATTCAACTTTGCATCCTTGGAAGATCTGCGTAGCGTTGGGCTGTCGGGTCTGGAATCTGCAGCCGGCATGCTAAGGCTATATCAATGGAGTCCAGATTTCAATCCGAATCTTCAAAAACAAGACCCATGTTCAATCCGGTGAGAATTTCATGATCTGCCTAGTGGGTACTGGAGGCCGAAAATTCTCTTTGAGATTGCAAATGGAATAGGCACTCCAATTACTTTTGATGAATCTACAAAAAACAAAGTCTTTGGCCACTTTGCCGATCTGGCTGATATTGATCTCTCCGGACCTATCCCAAATGGTATCAGGGTTGAGGGGGAGTGCTCATGCATTTTATGTTACGCTCGACTTGAAAGACTCCCCTCTTTTTGTTCATGCCGCCTCTCGATAGGGCATGCTGTGGAATGTAAGAGAAACCTTAATAATCCCGCACCCCAAAGGGAAAATTTCTTTTATCCAAACCAAAATCTGCTTATATTCCTAAACAAAAGTGCCAGAAACCGATGTGATGGGTTATCCCCGAGTCTGATTGGTGAAAAGGAAGCTTCGGGATCCGGTGAATTTGTGTGTCGGTTCCTATCATTGTTTGATGATACCAATGTAGGTGTTCCGAGTGACTAATCAAGATGTGCATGATTGTCAATAATGTGAGAAAATATACAAGGAATTCGGGAGGATGGAAATACTTCGACTATGATGAATCAATTCATCCGAATCTCCCTGAGCAACCGAGTTTTATTTGATCCTGGATTTCATACTCCATTGGTTGGTCAGAAAACACTGAAATGGAGTGCAATCTATTAGTCATGTCTCCGAATCTATGGGTGGCTTAAACATAATGTCAATTCTATTCCCAGAGTATTAATAGCTTATACCATCCTTAGTGCATGATCTTCCTCACAGGCTCAGCAGATATTAGGGATTGTGTCTAAAATTACGGAGCAATGGTATTGAGGAGGAAGACAATGATGTGGAAGAGGAATGCCTTGAAGCTCGACTAAACAAGGAAACTTTGAAGTGTTCATTTCGAAATCTCGGAAGAAAACTGAGGAAAACAGATTTCCCTAGCAAAGGTTGGTAAAGCAAAAGCCCTAATGTAATGGGTCCTAGTAATTTTGCATGATGAAGCTCCTTTTCCGGAATGTTAGAGGAATTGGCAATCTTGATACTAGGTTAGTTTTGAATAAGTTTCAGGTTTCAAATAAGCTCTCGAGATTATCTTCATTGGCATGACGGATCAAGCATTGATCAATTCCCGATAGGTTTTGGAAGAAATCAATCTTAAAGTTTTTGCGATTAATGATAGGAATTCTCTCTTTGCCTAATATTTGGTGTATTTGTCATGAAACTTTGCATCCTTCTGTTATTGCTTCTCTAACCAAAGGTGTTTCCTTCTCATTGAAGTTGGAATCTCGGGAAGTTTTCATTTTTCGCCATATATCTAAGTACTAGTTATCTTAAAAGGAGAGAGTTGTGGGCTGAAATGTTGGCTCTACAAAGAGCTAATGATGGACCATGGTGCTTCATTGAGATTACAATGTGGTCCTTGGTGCACATGAGCAAAGGGGTGGTTGCTTGCCTTTGAAGATGGTTTCGAGGAGTTCAAGCTTTGGTCCGACAAATGCCAATTATCTCGTATTATGACCGTGGTGCTCAATTCACTTGGTCTAATGCGTAAGAGGTAATGCTTTAACAGAGAAAAGGCTTGATAGAGTGGTTTGTAATGACAAATGGTTTAGTTATTGGTCTAGTGTTGCTTGGTCGCACACTCCTTAGAAGTAAATCAGATCATCATCCTTTGCTTTTATCTTTGAGGAAAGAGGACAGGAACTTCTTCTTCTTTAAATTCATGAAAATGTGGGCTTCTCACCCCGACCGCACTAAGATAATTGAAGAGGTTTGGAATTCTGGGGTATTAGGTTGCCCTATGTACATACTGTCTCAAAAAACTAAAAATGTTGAAAGGAATGTTAAACTGGAATAAAGACTCTTTTGGGAATGTGAACAACAATGTTGCTTCTGCCATGGCCAAAGTAGACAACATTCAAGAAATAATTACTCCCTCGGGGAATGACGATTTGTTATTTGAGCAGAACAAGAGTCCCAAACTGAAGCGCAAAAAGCTTGCACTTCCAAGAAGAATTTGGAAGGAAAAATCCAGATTGATTGGCACATTCAAGGAGATAGAATCACGAGTTCTTCCATAGGATCACCAATATTATGAATGTCTCAAAGCAAATCTCCATGCTCAGGAATGAGGATCAAGTTCCGCTTGATGCAAAGGATATAGAGGATCATGTTTTGAATTATTACACCAGCTTTTCAAGACTGAAAATCGGTGCATGGACAATGGCTTAGTTGGACGAATTGTTAGCCCCATGGTATCTAGAGATGATAATCTTATGCTAACTAATCGCCTTCCCTTGAAGAAGTGAAAAATGCTATATTTTCTCTAAATGCAAATGGTGCTCAGAAGCGGATGGATTTGGAGGCTTCTTCTTTCAAAATTACTGGAGATTGTTCAAAGATGTTTTAAGCAAAGTCATTAAGTTTTTTTGAGCAATACGGTCGTTATAAACTCCGATTCAAATCTTTTGGTTCTAATCCTAAGTCTCAAGGTGCAGATAGAGTGGAGGAATTTAGGCCTATTGCCTTGGCTAATTTCAGTTCAAAATCATCACTAAAGTCTTAGCGACAGTGGCTAAGGTTGCACCAAAGATTGTCTCCGATAATCAAAAGGGCTTTATCAAGGTAGATATATTACCGATTGTCTCTACACCGCATCGAGTGTGTAAATATGCTTGACAAAAGGGCTTTTGGTGGTAATTTGGCCTTGAAGATTGATGTCAAGAAGGCTTTTGACACCATGGACTGGTCCCTTCCTTTTGAAGGTCCTTCATTCTTTTGGTTTTGATATCAAGTTCCGCCATTGGATAGAAACTATTATGAAGTCAACTAAACTTTCTATTGGTATCAATGGTAAGTCAATTGGTTTTTTCTCTTGCAAGAGGGGAGTTAGGAGGGTGATCCATTGTCACCTCTACTTTTTGAATTGCAAGATGTATTGGCAGGGCTATTCGCAAGTTGGTTCAAGAGGTAAGCTCAAAACAATGGTCGGCCCCGGGGGTATCGATCCTCCCCTCTCATATCCTATATCAGATGATATTCTTATCTTTTGCGAGCTTCCATCCAGAATTTGTCCTTGTTAATGTCCATTTTTAAGGAGTATGGAGAGAGGCTTACGGTCAATTGATTAACACTCGAAAATCCAAAGTTTTATGCAGGTAATATTTCGCTAAGCGTAATGTCTTCCATTGCCAATGTTTTAGGATTTATTCTCATGGGTTCCCTTTCACATATCTTGGGCTGCCTGTGTTCAAAGGGAAGCCAAGGAAATCCCATTTGCAGTCTATTGATAAGATCAGATCCAAACTGCCACATGGAAGGGGGAAGTATTAGTCAATTATGGGAGTAATTCAATTAGTTAAGTCTCGTGATTACCGGTATGATGTTGTATAGCTTTTGTTACTCATGGCCCTCTAGCTTGCTGAAATCAATTGATTGCTGGCTAAGAAACTTCATATGGTCCGGCAATACAAAAGTCAAAAAAACTGGTGGCAGTGGCTTGGAAAAAAATCCGCAAACTCGCCGGGGAGGTCTTGGTCTTAGATCATTTAGATCATCAGCAAAGTGCTTCTATGCTTAAGTTGATGGGAATTCACCTCTTCATCTTAGCGAGTGGGCTTGCCTTCCGAGAGCAAGAGTTCCGAGGAGAAACACAGTGATCCAATATTCTATCTCCTCCTCAATCTAGTCCGAATCAAGCCTCATCCGAATACGGTTGTGGGAAAACTCAGCATGGATGCTAGGTAATGGTGCCGATATCAACTTTGGAATGATATATGGTTGTCTCAAACCCTTAAACTCATTGCTTGCTTTCCCAACTCAGTTACGTCTTCTTTAAAATCAAAGGTGAAGGACTTCTCAATAATTCTTGGAATATTCCAAGCATTATTTTACAAACATTGCCTGCTATTGTTCAGTAACTCATGCACATCAAGATTCCATCTTTTCCTTGTAAGGATACCCGTGTGTGGTGTAGGAATGAATCGGGGTCCCTAACATCAAGGATGGCATACTCAGTTCCTCCTACAATAATGGTCAAATTGTTTCTGCACTAAGTCTTTGGATTAACCGTGTCCCTCCTTCCATTTCCTTCTTGGTTTGGAGAATCATTCACAACCGTATGCTTACCGATGATAATCTTTGTGCCAATGATCGCATGGTTGTCTCAAGATGCAATTTATGTGGTTGTAGTTATGAAACAACTACTCACCTATTCTTTCATTGTGCCTTTGCAAAAAAAATTTGTGGTCCTGGGCCGAGCAACATGCTTAGCTTGACTATAGACACATCTTCAATGCTTTCACTGCTTTTTTCAATTTGTGAGAATCAATGTGAGCTCTCAAGTAAAGGATATTTTGACTGATGCAATATCAAGTATCATCTGGGCAATCTGGCATTGCAGAAACAAATCAAGATTTGATGACAGATCCATCCTTTTGCAGGTTGCCAAAAACATGATCCTTGCTAAGGTTAGCTTTGGCAGTAACTTGAGCAATGGCACAACTTCTGCATCCTCTCGGGAACTCGGGATTTTGAATGAGTTTAAAGTCACCGCCATCTTAATCGTGCCCCCCAAATCACGTTAAATGACATCCTCCTCCTTATTCTTGGGTTAAGTGCAACACCGATGGAGCTACTAGAGGTGCCCGGTGTCCTTCGCTTGTGGTGGCATTTTCGTGATCATAGTGCTGCTACCCTTGGTTGTTTTGCACCAACCTTGGTGTCAATTCTACTTTTTATGCGGAACTAATGGGTGCAATCTTGGCTATTGAAACTGCCCACAAAAAGGATGGTCGTTATGGCTGGAATGTGACTCCCAAATGGTATTAGGCTGCGATCTCCTCTCCATCTCCATGGTTCCTTGGAAAATAAGAAATAGATGGAAAAATTGCCGTCCATTATAGGGGATATGCGTTTTGGTTCCTCCCACATCTTTCGTGAAGGCAACACTTGTGCGAGATAAAATTGACAATCATGGCTTCACGATTAATGGTTTTTTTTTTGTGGGATTTGATACCTAGTTTCATTAGGGATGATTTCCATAATAATAGAATAGGTATCCCTAATTTTCGTTTTAGTTGATTTCATGGGTTTGGTTTTGCCTCCCATGCTTTTGTATTGTTCGTTTGTTCTTTTTCTAATAAATTGAGGTGTCTGCATATGATGGATAGTGGCTAAGGTGCCAACCTAGTTGAGATGTTAGTCTCTATTGTGATGCTTTTGCATGCCTCTTTACTTAAAAAAAAAATTTAATTATCCACCAAGCATCCCTACGTGAAATATAAAATTAATATTTTTGTACCACATCATCGATTGGCGAGGAGTATCGACTATAGGGACTATGTAGAAAATTTATAAACAATAAGGACATGATCATAAGAAAAATAATTGGAGTGACCAAAACAAAAAGTAACCCTATTTTATAGGGATCATTAAGATCATTAATCCTAACATTTATTAATATTTCAAAAAAAAAGTTTAAAATTAAAATCATAAAATATGTTGTCATTCATTTGAACTTTAAAATTTATGGAAAAAAATTGAAGAGGAAAAAACATAAAAGACAATTTTGGAACGAAAAATAATGGTTGAATATGGATTTAACGGGTATTAATGTTGATTTTTTTCCTTTTAAACTTTGAATATTTAAATAAATTATCAAAAAGATTGACTAGTTAAATTTATTGAAATCAATCATCAAAATTGAATAGAAAAAAAAAATAATTTGTTTCCCTAGAAAAATTTAAAATCCAAAAGGAAATAAATTATTGAAATTTTGATTGATGTAATTAATTGAATGATTATAAGGATTTAATTACATTATTAACATAACGGCACAACATTCATCATTGGCTTTGTAAAAAAAATCATCATTAGCAACATTACAAGACCACTTGCTATATATATAATTTATATTAAAAAAATACAAACATGTCATTTTATGTCATTTTTTATTTATCAACGAGTTCAACTAATAGTTTTATTAAACTCATCAAATCGAATCCGCTAGCTTATCAACTATTTATTATCAGTTAGATTATCCGTTTATCCGCTATTAGCTAGCTTATCCGCTATCTCATTATCCGCTATTTTTTTACCAAATATAGCCTAAGTCAGTAGTAACTCCTAACTACTCATGTGTGTTTGGTTCAAAAGAGAGAATGGGAGATGGGAGATTTTAATTAGATATTGTGTTTGATTGGGAGGAGGGAAGGAGGGAGATTTTGGTGGAGGTGAGGAGACATAACACTACTCATGTTTGGTTCACGAGGGAGGAGATAGAGTTTAAAATTAATTTACTTTTACATCCTTATAATTTTAGATTTCAAAATACACAAGTAAGGATATTTTAGTCAATGCATTAAAATGTTTTAAATCCCCTCCCTCTCCCGTCCAAATACTCCAACATTTGAGGGGGACCAGAATTGAGTGAGGATGGACTTTCATCACCTCTATTCCCTTCACCTAGGACCCCTTCCAAAAATTTAACCGAATATGAAAAAAATCTCTCCTCTCTCTTCCATTTCCATCCAGACAAAAAACGATGTCTATATTTATTTCTCGTCATAATAATGACTTTCTTTTTGTTAATTAATTTAAAATATCAATATTTGAAGTATAATAAATTAATAATAATAGATTTTGGTTTACCTTGATGAACATTTGAAGCCTATCCTACGGATAATCTTTGTAACACCCCTGTTTTTCTCGTTTTTCAATATCGGTAGAATTTTAATTGTTTATATTTTTATTCGAGACTTAGAAAATTATTTGGGATAAAACAAAGTAATATTTAGACTCTATTTTATAGTATAAGGTTTCAATTAAATTTTGGGTTGAAAATTCAGATCGAACCCGGGCACGTGTTTTCACCGCCTGTAAGATTTTATTGATTAGAAAACCTAATTTTGACCCAAGAATGAAACGGTTTAGATTTATATCATTTTTTCAATGATACAGATTATTTTTAAATTTTTGCTCAAAAATAAAATGTTATATTTTATTTAGGGAGAATTTTAAAGAAACATGCGAAAGAATTTAAATTGGGTAAAGCGAATGAGCCAAATACGAAACTACAGAGACCTGCTAATGGATGAGACTAGTGAGTCATGGATGACTCATGATTAGTTATTCACCATGGTGAGTCATGGTGTGACTCACCATGTCATGATTACATTATGTGAAAAGTCCATTTTATCTTCGAACTTTCAATGAAATGCCAACTTTGTCCCACAAAATCTTGGACTAAAATACCCCCCAATCTTACACGGCCTCCCCCCCTCCAAAACACTTAACCATTTTATTTTCTTAACTTCATTTCTTCCAAATGCAATTTCTCTCCAAAAACCCTAGAAATCACCATTGTTGAAAGCTTGATTTTGGATCAATTTCTTCATTTCTTTCATCATCAAGAGGTCAACTCTTATGATCTAGGAGTATGAATACTCTTCCAATCCATTAATTTCATTCATTCATGTCAAGATCTCTAAGTTTCCATTTTCTTGAATTTTCTTCGTTTAATTCTAGAAAATCATAGAATTTTTTTTTTTGAAGTATGACAATTGTTCATGTCTCTCTAATACTCTAGTATCATAGATCCAAGAGCTTGAAAAATTTAAAGATCCCTAGCCTATTTTTCTCATGTTAACATATAGGTTAGATGAGATTTTGTTTCATTTTTTAACTTGTTTTCTACTTTGTTGTGAAGGATTAAGTGATAATTTGGTGTATTGATTTGTGAGAAGGAAATCAAAATCAAAGAGACAACTTTCAAGAGGAAGTTCAAAATTCCAAAGGTAATGATGGGTTTTTGATAGCTACGTGCTATTTGTCAGTCGTGTGTAAATTATTCGTATTAATTTTTGTGGTGATCAATTTAATTATTATGTACTTGTTTATGTGATTTTAATTTTTATCTGTGAAAGTATGTTATAATGTGTGATATGTGGATATCTGTACATATGGATTAATTGTTGGTTGATTGATAGTTGAAAGTCCTGATGCGTCGATGCTCGATTGTAATTAAGGAATAAGCTTTAAAAGATTCAAGAGAAAATTAAGTGTTTGATTTATGGAAGTGTAAGAAAATGTTGAAATAATTATATTTAATGATATTTCAGTGAAGTGTAAATCAATGAGTGTTAGTGAGGACAAAATAGTGAAAAATTTTCATTTACGATAATTTTCCGAAATAAATTCAAAAAGAAAATAAATAGTAATTACAATGAATTAAGTTTCAAAAGTATGTTAATATTGATGGTGAAAAACTTTTCGAAAAGAAAAGCCATTTGATTCACAAAACAATTTTATTCTAGCCGAAAAATAATTTAGAAAAGTTATTTACAACGAGACTATGTGAAATAGTTTTATTGTGTAACACCCCGATTTTTCTGCTTTCTAAGATCGGTATAAATATAAATAAATGTTTATATTTTTATCTATGACTTAGAAAATGATTTTGGATAAACCAAAGTCATATTTATACTCTACTTTATCGTAGATAGTTCACGGTTAAATTTTGGGTTGAAAGTTCAAACGGAACCGGTCGTGTTTTCACCGACGAGAAGATTTCACTGCTCAAAAGACCTAATTTTGACTCGTAAACAAAATGTTTAGGGTTTTTATGGAGTTTCCAACAACTTTGGCTATTTTAAAAATTTTCACTTAAAAATTGAAATAATATATATTATGCGGGCGTTATACGAAATCGGGGAAGCAACAGAGCTGAATATGGGTTTTTCGGGAACCACTAATGGATAATACCAATGAGTCACATGAGACAAACCCATTCAGGTGATGTCATGCATGGAGTCATGAATCATCATGACTAACTTAGAGGAAATTGCAAATTGGTCCTTAAGCTTTTAGAATTTTGCAAAATGGTCCTTCAAAATATTTGTGCCTTGGTCCTTAAGTGACAAACTTCCTTGCTCCTTGACCCCTCATGTGCGCAGTCCACACCCTTTAAAAACACCCCTCATTTCATTCCTATTGCTAAACTTAACTCTTAAACTCATAAGAACATCCTTTGATCTTGCTTGGGTTCGATCATTTCACTTGTTTTTCTTCAATCTTCAAGAGTTAAACTCTCTACTCTTGATCATTCTTGTCTCTATTCTTCATGTATTTCTCAAGTTTATGCCATGATCATCTTTATTTCATTCTTTGATCTAGAAGTTTGAAAATCTCTAGAAAATTGTAGAAAAAATCCTATGATCATGAAACCAATTTCTATGATCTTGTAATCATCTTTATATACATGTTCCAAGAGCATGAATCAAAAGAAAATTTCCTTCCTATTTTCCTAGTGTTGGCGAAACTAAGCTTAAAGTGAGTTTATGGGTTTTGCTTCAATTTTTGTGAAGTAACACTTGATCTAGTCTATTTAATACTTCTACTTGCTAGATCTAAAAACTTGAAATCAAAATCAATCCCTGGATATTTTCTTTCAAAGTGACCGAAACCATCATTTTGAGGGTGGAGGAAATTTTGGTTCAATTTTTAGAAGTTGACACTTGATTTCATATTTCAATTACCTATATGTATTGAATCCAATTGAATCAAAATCAAATCTCTAGCCTATGTTTCATATTTTGGCAGAACCTAGCTCGTATTGGAGTTAGAAGATTTTGTTTCAATTTTTAAACTATGATCATTGATCTTGTGTTTTAAGTGCTTGAGGATCATTAATCCAAGAGCTTAGGAATTTTGGGAATTTTAACCAAATGATTACCTCGTGGCTGTGAACCATACATAAGAAATAGGAGTGTTTTGATTGTTTGATTAATGATTATTATTGTGGTTTGTTGAAGGATAACTTTGGTATCGGATGCGTGTGATACCGACTTTCAGATTTTTTTGAGAGCTCTAATCGTAAGGAAAACTTCAAGAGGTAAGGGAGCTTACCAGGGATTTTTCCTGATAATTATATGTGTGATTTAGTGTATGATTTGTAATATTTGGTTGAGATTCGTGGTGGTTGTTTAATTCTGCTAAAAATTGTTATTTTATTTGTGTTTGATTATCTGTAGTTATGAGTTATAATATGTTTTAATACATGATATGAACTGTATTATCCACTATAGCATTGATGTGAAATATTTGATGATGTGGATTGTTGATTGAGAAGCTGGCGAGTGGTCGATGCTTATTTAATTAATCGAGATAAAAGCTTCATGAAGAATATTCAATATTTAATTGAGAAATATTGGGATATAATATCATTTAAATATTTGATTTGATAAAAATGAGAAATATTTGAAATACGATTATTTTAATGTTTTAACGTTGTAAGAGTGATATATAAGTCACAGTGAGTACCTAACGTGAAATTATTTTATGCTTGCTAATTTTTACGTGTGAAATTCCAAAATATTATAAAAGTTATTTTGAGAAATTAATCTTCAAAAATAACTTAATTTCTATCTTAGAAAATTATTCTAAGGGGAAAAGTCAAATTTCGAATTAAACGTTTTTAAAATACTAAATGACGGTTAATTAAAGAAAATATTCTGAAAGCATTCTTAAAAACAGTAGTAATCATTCACACATGGATTTAGTTTAAGATCACCTCTTGTTCAAGAACTATAGTTTCTCGGAAAAAGATTTTTAGAAGAAAATGAGTTTCTTAGTAATTTGATGCTTTTATAAAGGAATTTTTATTAGAAATGATTTTACAAAGATTTGACGTTATTAGGAAAAGGAGTTTCCAAAAGAAAATGGATTTCAATATGATTTGATATTTTATAAAAGAGTAATAAGAGAAAAGATTTTCTGTAATGAGTGTTACTAAACGGTGTTATTTCCGATAACTTGAAAAAGTTATGGATGTTTTTGTTTTGAACTTGTATTTCATAGAACAAAATGTTTTATATCCATTACTTGGCGAGCGTGCCTACTTGATTTATCGTGATATCTTGACGGACAAGGTATTCGCGACCACGACTTTCCATTGCGCCTTAATGGACAATGTGTTCTTAAGGATAAATATTCCATTTATTACGGTGATCATTGTACCTTGACGGACAATGTGTCATGTAAAGTTGACCATTGTGCCTTAATGGACGGTGTGCCATTTGTTTTGTTGACAATCGTGTCGGGAGTTTTGGGCCATGTGCCATATGTTTTGTTGACCATTGTGCCGGGAGTTCGGATTATGTGTCATTATGATGTTGACCATTGTTCTTTTGTTGACAATGTGCCATTTAAGAGCATGATCAGCTCATTTTACACGGCGTCGGGATCTCCGGAGATTAGGTATAAAAATAAGATGTTGAATTGTGAAGTGTCATTAATCTTTTGTAAATGACAATGACTGTTCGGGTATAAAACCCATTGGTAAATTGCTTGTTATTTCTGAGAAGTTTATGTTGTATGACTATATATGCCTATATGCTTTTTTGTGTGTAACACCTGTAGTTATCGTGCTTATATCCATATATCGGTGTCTCACCCTTATAATATATCGGGTTTTACTCGTTTCTTTTTGTACCTTGGTGCTGGTAGTAGATGGTGCGGAGGAAGTCTTAACTTTAATCGGGGGATACTAATCTCGATCCTTGAAGAGGTTGGTAATAGTGGTGATAACTACGAGTTCTTCCATTAGGTGTTTTGTAGAGTGATCGGCTTAGGTTTGTGTTTGAGGATGTACTTTTTAAGAAGTTTAATATATGTGTCTTAATAATTTTAAATACGCTTTATGATAAAATATTTTTTAGAAAAAAATTGTATGTTGAAGAAGGTTTGTTTAAAAAAAAAAAAGAAATTGGTGTATATGTGTTTGTTAAGTACAGTGTAGACGTACTTTTTCTTTGTGTGTATCATAACCTTCGAAGTGTGAAGAAGAAATTTTTTTATACCCAGATTTTCGACTTAAAGTAAATCAATTTCAAAGTAACCAAAGAAATTTATTTTAATTTATTTTATGCGTGTTCACAAAGTAATGCCCAAGGGTGGTGTTACATATTGTTTTGGAGAAAAAGTTTGAGAAATTATTTTCAAGAATTTGATGTGTTTTTGGGAAAAGATTTCAAAAGGAAATGAATTTGAGAAAAATTGAAATACGTTGTGATTTAACGTTTTATAAAGCGAATTTCAGTGCATAAGATTTTCTGCAAAAAGAATTTTAAGTCATTGAAAATATTTTCGATAAACTTGGATAATTTTCGGATGTTTTGTTTTTGGTATTTGTTGTTTCATAGAACGAAACGATGTTGAAAAGAGAAAAGTGAACCTAGTAGCCGAGATGTCGGAATTCTAGTGTTTCGTGAGAAAAACATGTAGATCATTGATCCAGTGTTGCCCATGGGGGACTTGTGTATTTTGATGTGATGTGATGGACTTCGTGCCCCATATCTGCGAACCTGGGGTGATGCATCGGTCTAGGGTTTCATGATTGAGCACTCGGACTACGTGTCCTATGTTAAGAATGAACGGGCTTGATACCTAAGTAAGAATAGTCATGAGCTTTGAGCCTTGACAAAGAAAGAATGAAAGAAAGAAAAGTAATGAGAGTAAATGTTTTACATGCATTTGTTGCGGTACGTGCCAAGTTGTGAGATGTGCCATTGTGTTATCGAGCTACAATCCACAAAGGGTGGATTGACAAATTGGGGAATTCAAGACCAAAATGGGTCTATTAGGGACATCCGGGTTCGTGAGTGTAACATCCCGATTTTACCGCTCTTCAATATATATATATATATATATATATATATATATATATATATATATTTGTTTATATTTTATTTGAGACTTAGGAAATGATTTTGGAGAAAACAAAAATCATATCTAGATCCTACTCTTTGGTAGGAAGCTTTGGTTAAAATCTGGGTTTAAAACTCATACGGAAGCCGTCTGCGTTTTTAGCGACGAAGATATAATTTTATACCCCGTGAGAAAAAACCCTAATTTGACCCAAAAATGAAATTTGCATATTTTTTTATATTATGTCCGTGAGAATCCTACTTTCCAAATTTCGATCGAAATAAAATATTATGTTTATTTAGACAAATTTTGGTAAAAGTTCGGATGGAAAACAATCGGTGTTTTCACCTTGATAGTAAGATTTTAATGATTAGAAAACCTAATTTTGACTCGTGAATGAAATGGTTTATGTTTAAAACATATTTCCAATGAGTTTGGTTATTTTGAAAATTTTTGGTCGAAAAAGCAGACAAAAACCTTAATCGGAAAACCCAAGCGGAGTCGAAAATGGAATTGCGAGAGACCTGTCAAGAGATCGGGACAAGAGTCATACATGATGACCCATGGAGGATGAGTCACCAAGCATTTATGAGCATTAAATGCTAGTAATCATGACTTTTAGGTAAAATGACCAAAATACCTCCAAGCTTTGCTTTTATTAACAAGACACATCTACGCACTCTTAACCACTCATTTTACATGGTTGTAAACCTTCCACATATCCTCAATTTCGTGCATCCATATATACTAAACCATACCTATTTCATTTTGCTTTCGTTTCATCATTTTCCTCTCAAAAACCGAAATCGGGTAAAAGACGGAGCTGAATACGGGATTTTCGGGAACCGCTAATTGGTTAACCATGATTACCAATTAATCATATTTAGGTTACTAATTAACTCTAGTTAAGTTTTTATATTATTTTCTAACTTAACCTTGGTCAAGTAAACTCAACTATGGTTCATTTAAACCAATTAAACAACTCCTCATTCACTCAAACTCTCATTTTGATGCAGCCCAAGTCTCCCACACTTAACACATTTCATTTTCTTCCTATTACACTTCTTCTTCACAAAAACCTAAAGAACACCATTTGTGTTCTTGATAAGTTCTTCATTGTTCTTCATTTCCTTCATCAAACTTCTTCATTCTAAGGTGAGGAACCTATTCCTAATCATCTTAGCTTCATAAATCATCCATCAATCTTCATGTTCATCAAGTTTTTCACCTATTTCTATTCTTAGATCTAGATTTTCAAAGAATGCTAGAAAATCATAGAAAAATCATTTTAATGTGAGGTCAATTTCTATGATCTCCATATGACTTCTATTTTCATCATCCAAGAGATTGAAAAATGTAGAGATCCCTAGCTATTTCTTCTTGACTTGGCCGAACCTATGCTCAAATGGGTTTAGGTGATTTTCTTCATTCTTTAACTTGTTTTCATGTTGGTTGTTCATGGCTAGGTTTTGGTGGGAAAAACTGTGGCATACCTTGCGTGGTTTAGCTTGTGTTTGTTTGATCTTCAAGTGATCTACAAGAGGTATGGGGGAGATTACCACTATCCTACCTTAAAGTAGATATGTTGATGGTTTATATAGTGTTATTTAGTGTAAATGGTCTTGTAAATCATAAGTGTGTGATTTATTGTTTTATATGTGTGTGATCCTCTTGGAGGATTTGGTTGATGCTTGATTTTGATATATGTTGATTTTGATTCAATGATTTCTAATTGGATACTTGATGGTTGTTTATTTGATTTAACATGAAAAATTGCCTACATGATCATTATTGGGCCATTCGGCCTTGGCTATTTAAATGGGTTTCATGTTGATTTGAATGGTTTGAATAATTTTGATGAGGATTGAATGAATGTATAAGAATATAGAAATTGGTTTGGATTGATTTGGATGTATATATTGAAAGATATGATTTTATGAGTCCTTAGGGACTAAAATACAATTTATGAGAATTTTAGTGGCTTCACTGAAATTCATAGTATTTTGTGTTAAGATTGTAGTCCTAGATGAGATGAAACCATATAAATTGGTTTGAGGTCATTTGGATTGATATATAAAAAGTTATGGACTTTTTAATAATCAAGGACCTATTTGTAAATATTGGAAAATATGAAACCCAAAAATATATTTTTGTTTGGAAAATTATTGATAACTTAAAGTCATTTCTAAAGAAGTTGATTTGGTGTAATTAGAAGTTTTAGATAAAAAGTTATAAGGTTTTAAGTGAATAAGGACCTTTTTGCAATTAATGAAAGTTTAAGGACTAAATTGCAATTTTCAAAAATATTTATATCCGGAAAGAGAGACACTGTTTTTCATGCTTAATTAAGTGTTCTAAGTCTCCAAAATGAGTTTTGGACCATTAGTGTTTAAAATCGTCGAAAAAGAAAATGTGATTTTTAACTTAACGACGTTTGGACAAGTTTTCAGAAATTTCGTGTAAATGAGAATGTCACTGTAAACTCAGTATTTCAACTTGTTCATAAGAGGAGTTTAACCTAGGAGAATAATAGATTTGAGGTGAAGAACCATATTTTCAAAAGTAAGGCTTTTAGGCTTAAATTCAGTAAAAAACGGTGGCTGTCGTTAAGTGTTTTTAAGGATTTTCAAAGAAAAATGATTTGAGGGATTTAGCACTTTGATAGAACTTGATTTCAAAATGATTTTGCTTTATGTCATATAGTATGGATGATTTATTATCCATATATCCATAAGATTTAATGGACTCAGAAGTATTTGATTTCTTGAAAGCCAAGAGAAAGACTCAATTAGAAAAGTGCGAAGAAATAAATAATTGGATTTGTGATCCAATCTCATAATGTGATAGGATTGTTAATCCAGTGTTTTAAAATACCTTTGCACAAAGATGAAAGGTTACTTAAGAATGTTAGCTCGAGGTTAAATCGGTGATTCGGACTTAAGAACAGCTAGCATCCGATAAAGCACGTTGAATAGATTCCGTTTGGAATCAAGAGGTCATCTGGTGGATAGACGAGAAGAACGCATCTTTCCGGCAAAGTTTACCTAAATACATAGTGAAACTATGTTCTGTAAGCCGTTGTGCCTAGAAGATCGAGCTAACACTTTAATGCGGGTGAAAATTCCATAGTGACGATCTATTGATACTAGGGGATGTCGGGGTATGAAATACTCACAAGGGCTAAGTTGGTAGCTCCTTCTATGGTGTGGTGATCTTGCAATGCACCGACATACTCAACTAGATGCTACGTGTTTTTACGGTAATGTAGGATGTTCTCAAAAAAGCCAATGTGCCTGACGATTACTATTTACGTGTTCTATTGCCCAAGGCTGGCGTAGTCTGGAATAATCCTCCGAACCATTCTCTCCGACTGTTCGTAAAACCATGGTATAGGAATTCAGAGGTCATTCCTCAAATCTTAGATATCTTCTATCTAGGAAAACGCGATGTTGTGGGTCATGTTTTACGTGAAACATTATTGTTTTGTTATGAGTGTAGATATGATTGATAATTGTTAATTGTACGTGCACGAGTCGTACCACTTTGCATGTCCGCCTTATGTGTAAGATAAATGGAAATCTCACCTCCTTATTTTTATATTGCCTATGTTAGCTGGCTATGTGCCTTCGTACTCTTTTGAGAAGATTGAGGCGTCAAGATGTCGCTTGGCTGACGCATTGATGTTCGAGCTTGTGGACGCTTTGGTGGAATTTCTAGTGGACGTCTTTCATACTGTCGATGGTTCGTAGACCATGTTTTTCCTCTTCGAAAAGGAAAGGTTTTTGGTTCGAGAGTTACTGTTTCATTAACTCTAGTAGAGGTCTTTGTGACGACGTCGGTAGTGAACTCAAATAGAGTTTCCACTAGATCTCGTCGATTGGGTTTGCCCTTCTCACGATGAACGAGAAAGGATGGTCTTTTATATTTTAGTTTGGCCAGCTGGGTATGTTTGGGAGTTAATGTAACTGTTTATGGAGCTGTGCCTCCAAGTATCTTATATTTTAGGAGCTGCGACTCCACATCTTTATGTTGAGTCTGTACATTCTATGATTTCTGTTTATGAGTCGGGTTGGGTATTATGTAAATGATTTTTGAACTCATGACCCTAATTTTGATAATGGAATATTTTATTATCCATTCATTTAAAACAAAGTAGTTATATTTACGACTTGCGAAAATGGGAAAAGAAATTACCCCATTTTTTATAGCCAATTTTAATTAACCTACTTTTCGGCCTTAAAATATCACTTACGATGTAGCACCCGAGAAGGGTGTTACAGTGAGCCACAAAGGTCGGGGCCTTACAACCTCGTGTCGTGGACGTAACGACTGCCAAACGTGGATGTACACAATCAGGGACTACCCCATTGAGTGTGATACACTTGAACAATTGGAGCTCGAGATCTAAATCGAGAGGCCTATCTCACGGAAACAATTGTGTAATGGGGATATTGAAGCCTATCTTCTTGACAAAAAGGGAAGGTAGGATCTCCGGAGAATAAATATCAAAAATTAGATGGTGGACGTTGGAGTGTCATGCATTTTTACAAATTGCGATGATTGTCAGTATGAATCCCATTGTTTAGAACATTATGATTATCTTGAGAATTTATGTGTTGTATATATATGTAT
>JAUPTC010000887.1:0-33365 GCA_030762895.1 Sophora flavescens | reverse complement strand
GAAATTTCTGCATGTATAGCAGTGATAAATTTGTTAGTGCAAGAATGAAGAACGTGTAGAAAATGAAGCAGCACCGAATCAAGCTTTCTAACTGTTTGCCACCTCCCCTCGAGGAGCCACCAGCTCTAGATTTTGCACCCTTGGATTCTGCACCATGGCCTGTCCAAGAGGTTGAGCCCCCACTTCTATTGGGGAGATTTTATTGAGAAAGAGGGTCATCCAGGACCCGAGAGGTAGTGAGAAGTCCGCCGCACTGGGTGGAATTATTATAATTGTCAAGTGCTCACCTCCGCATCAAAGCCGCAGTTAGGGAGGCTTGGAACAAATTTCAGTCCTTTGGCTACCATGTGGGACTTATGCTACAAGCAGTGGGATCCTGGTGGAACCGCCCTTCAATGAGTTTTTCTTTACCTTTCTTCTTTTTAATTTTCTTTTCCTTATTTTAATTTTATTTTATTGTCAATAATGGTCCTGAATAATTTGAGAAGCTCGGGAGTTGTGTTTGTGTCTTGGTTATGGCAAGTTTATTGGATTTTATTAATTTTTGCATAGATTGATTGCATGATAGTGTTGACTGTTTTCCCCTAGGACTTGAAAAACTTGAAAAATTTTTGAAAAATTTGATCCCCATATGATTGGAAACTAACTTTGAGATTTTATTATGATGGCACGATTTATGATAAGTTTGGGGTGATAGGAAGCACACATAGGGATAGTATCTCTTTCAAATAATTTGCAAAAATGTCCAGGTGAGGTTTTGAGCCTCCAACATGTTTTAAAATGTGTGAAAATCACTTTCAAGTTGCACTTCCGGATTTGATTGAATCTCTTTTTGGTTTGCATGATTATATGTTTGCTTCAAATGATTTAGGCATTTTCTTTGTAAATAACTACTTAGCCTAAAATAACCATTCCCGATGCATGTTCCTAGTTGGCCCCTTTGAGCCTCGATTAGCCTATTGCTTCTTGATAACCTAATGTTATAAGCCCAAAAAACCGGAAAACCATGTTAGCCCGATCTTAGGATTAGAGAGCATGTAATCTTAGAATGGGTGCAAGAAACTAAAGTTTGGGGTGGCTGCAAGGTGCAATGTGTTGTTTGGGATTCTAAAAGAAAAAAAAGAAAAAAAGAAAAGCGTAAAAAATAAAAAAAATTTAGAAAAAAATATATATAAAAAAAAAAGAAAAATTTAAAAGTGCAAAAATGCCAAAAGAAATAAAGAGGTTGTAGCCACCCAAGGCAAAAGAAAATTGAAAAAGGAACTTGAGTGAATTTCAAAGTGTAAATATAGTTCATGCTCTCTTAGTTCCTAGGGTCTTCACCTAGTTCCTTTTGTATATCCTACCCTTAGCCGTGCCCCATTACAAACCCATAAAAGACCTTTTGATGTTGCATGCATATTTTCTCGTGGAATCATTCGAGATGAAAATCAAATTTATGGGAAGTGCTCTTAAAAGTGAAACTGAGTGAAATGTTGATAGCCCCGACACAAATTGACCGATTGAGTGAACATAAATTTCCCTTGTGAGGAAGGCAATTGTTTTGATATGGTGATCTCTCTTTTGTGTTGTGACTTGATCCCCACTTAGATTTACGATTGTCTCGAATAATGAACTTCTCAATTGTTTAGAATAAATGAATGTGGGGATTGGATTGTTTTGCTTGAAAGGGGGAACATTGAAAGAAAAATTGTTTTGTTAAATTGCTTGAAATCTGTGTAAAAGTTGATTGAATCTTTTGAGCTTGCCGAGTCTTGAGTCTTTTTATGTTTTTAAGTTTTAGTTTGCTTGGGGACAAGCAAAGTTTAAGTTTGTGGAGTATTTTGATGAGCCTCCCTGTTTGACTGGTTTTATAACTAGTCAAGACCTTGGCTTTGTGCTTATTTTATATCATTTTCACCCAAATTAGACTTTATTGTTCTTAAGTAATATTTTGAGTCCGTAAATTGTTTTATGTTAATTTAGTTGATTTAGAATGAATAAAGTATTTACTTTTATTTTCTGTTTTTTTCAGAGTTAATAAAATAAAATAAAATAAATGTGGAGCCACTGCTTGCCCGCTGACATCTCTCGCCCAGCGAGTATTGCAACCATGAAAAAGTCGAGACGATCACGGCTTGCCGTGTTGAAGATCACAACCGTGGCAATTCTGGTTGAAGCGTTGCCGCCGCGAGCATTCCTTCCCCTCGCGGTATTGGAAGATCGAAGCCATCACGGTTTGGGCGTGTTGAATGCCACTGGGCGAACGATTGGAAGTCAATAGTTCGCCTCGCGAGCGATGTGCTCGCCTCGAGAAGACAAAGAGTTGCAGACCTTTCATGTAATTTGCCTCTGCGAGCAAGTAGCTTCGCCTCGCGAGTACTCCGACTCTTAAACATGTATATAAGCAGTCTTAGGCAGAAATGAAGGAGGAGTCGAATTAGCCGTTTGGCTAGTTTCAGAACTTGTTAGCTATTGTTTTTCCCTTTTAGTTTGTTGTCTTTCTTTTGTAATGGAGAATTAGTCTCCTTAGATTAATCTACTCGTAATTGGTTTCTTTAACATTTGAGGTTCAGTATTTCATGATCATTTGCTTTTCTCCTTTCAATACCATGTTAGATGTTTACATTTGTTATTTCAGAATATATAGTGTTGTATTGTTTCATCTCTATGATGCTATGTTCCTATATATAATCGCGTTTGTTATTTCGGTGTTCATTCATGTTCGTTTGTTCATGAGAGCTTAACCCCGCTTGTTATTTCGGGAATAGGAACATACATCTATAGTAATGGCTTTCGTTTGTTAATTGTTGCTAAACCGGGAGGGATTAGTATCTCGCTTAGGATTTACATGAATCAATGATAAAGGGGAAACCAAGAACAGTGAGGTTAATCGCTTTTGTCTATTTGCTATTCTCTTTAATCATGCTTTGTTTTTAGTGTTTTGTTTTCTTAATTTAGTTTTCAATCCAAAACCCCATTTCTAACTTTTACTAATTTTCTGTTAATAATAACAACAACTAAAGAGTCCTTGAGAGATGATCCGAGTTGTCGACTATATCGCATTATTTTATAATCGCCGTTTCTTTTTGGCGGCGTAAGCGGCAGTACCGGTCAACCACCCTGCCCAAAGAAAAGTGCGATGGATCGGATCGACCACGCCCAACAAAGAAGTCGAGTAAGGGATCGGCTGGGATCGCGCTCCAACAACAAGCTCCAATGAAATGGACTCGATCGACCACGTCCACAGCAAAGTCGAATGCACTGGGTACCGGATCGACCGTGTCCAACAAATAGTGCAACGGATTGGACTACGCCCAACAAAGAGTTAATAATAATGTGATGGACGAGACCTCCCCCTCCAACGAAAATGTGATGGACTGGAAGGGATCACCCCGCCCAACATCAAATCCAAGGTAATGGACTGGAACACCCCCTCCTTTCTTCATTATTTTCTTTTTCTTCTTTCTCTTATTATTATTAGTCTTCTTGAAACATGATATCATAAAAATTAGAATAAAATGAAGACGGGATTAAAAATGGGTGTTCACGTACACCCAACCCTTTGCATGTGTGACACCTAACCTTTTGCATGTGTGACACCTAACCCCTTTACATGAATGACACCTATCTCCACTACCCCTTTTGCATGCATGACACTTGTCTTCCCACTAACTTATCAAAACCTACCTAAATTCATCTATAAAAGCAAAATCACAAAAGTGAATTCATCTTTCCTCCTCCCGCCTCATTTCACTCATCCTTCCATAGCCAATTTCGTCCCCTCACCTCTACATGTCTTGGCTGAATAGTTAAGTGAAGGAAAGAACAAGTTGCACACTCATTCACACCCAAAAACTCATCTTATCCTAGTTTCTTGCAAAACCATCATCTCACCTTCTTCCACCATCGGATCGTGTTGGAAATTTCATGGAGAGGTTCTAGGCTAGCAGCTTCTTCACATCCAACGGTTAACAATTTTGTTCGCTCCCTGCAGCGAGAGTTATTCAACTCAAAAGGAGATAAGCTCAACTTGAGTAGCTCCCACCGCCTCCTTGGGAGGTTCATCCTAGGCTCATCTACCGTTGGATCGAGCTGAAAGTTTTGGAGAAGGTAAGGAAAAGGTAATTATTTAATCTCACCATTCACTTTTGTAAATAAATGCCTGGGTTGTGAGATATAGAGCCAAAACAAGTGGTGGATTTTAGGGTGTTTGTTGCAGATTCTAAGCTCCTTACAAGGTGTTGTCCACAATGTGGTTTCTTATGTGGACTTTCGGAGACTCCTGGCCTAGGTCCGGGTGAGGCAGAATCTTGAGGAGTAGAGGACGAGTAATTTCTATGCGTCTAGGTCAACGTCACGACTCTCCAGGTGGGGAACGAAAATATTTATCATCGGAAATGACACGGTGACGCTTAACCGATAACGGCATAGGGCAACCCAAAACCCTACATGATTGCGAAGTAATTGGACAATGTCCATATCACGCTGGGGACTACTTAGTAGTACTCATGATGATATTGAGATTGTGTGTTTATCACCGTTATGTTTATTATATATTATTTTATTATTTTATGATTATGCCTGGCTTGTTGATTTGACTGGTTGAATTGATCTTGATAATCTGGCTGATGATGATGTCGTGAGTTGTGATTATTTTATAAGCATGATATCTTATTATTTTAATTAGATTTTGATAATGATTATTAGTTTGGAAATGATGATTTTGTACATGTTAGTAACGATGATGCTATGACATGATGATATTATGGTATGATGTGTTAGTGTTATAATTGTGATTAGCGTTTGAGTAAATGATAAGTTATATCGAGACATGAGGATGTATTGGGGAATTCATGTTATATATGTTAGTAGTGCCTAACCGATATGATTCCTAAGATATGATGATAATGAGATTGATGAGATAAGATTTTATGAGGTTACCTATGAGATTATGATTAGCTGTTAGGGGCACTAGGGGGTGACCCGAAACATGGTCTATGATATGGTGGACCCTGAAACATGGTCGTGTGGGGTCTAAGCCTCGTAGGGAGAATTCTGGGGATAGGCTAGCGGTCGGACCGTCCCGGACATGATTTCATTTTAGTTGCAGCTATAGTTCATGTGTTGCATGAGCACCCTGGCCGTTCGAGGTGCGCACTAGATTGTGCAGCTATAGTGCCATTACTTTGCATGGGCATCCTCCATCCGCGGACGAGGGTATACGCCGGGGACTATGGGACGTCGTATTTATTGATGTGATATCCTGATATGGCCGATACCTGATGAGATGATTCATACAATCATCATGTGGATTGGGGAAGATTGTGTTTTATTTATGTATACTCTTGAGATGGATGTTTAGTGTGTCGTTATTTAATTAAATGTTGCTAAACCCTTTCCCCATTTGACGTTATATTGTTTCTTATCCCTTTCTTCTTGTTGTTGGGTATGTTTTATTTATGTGATCGCTATAGAAGACTTCGGTGGAGAAGCTGAAGCTATGGAGGAACTAGATGGAACCACTTTATGAGCCAAATGCTGGAGGACGACACCAAGGACCCAGTAGTTGAGTAGAGAGACTACGGCTAGTGCGTCTTTTTGAGGCGTTTTATCTTACATTGTTTATATTAGTTTTTACAGCTTTGTACTCTATCTGGGATCCTACTAAAGGATTCCCTAGTATCTTGCATCAGGATATGATGTGTATATGTTATGCATGTGTGTATATATGTTGTTTATATTTTAAGTTCAAACTTTTCCGCCGTTTTAATATATACGCTAATGATAATAACACGATTAGGTCCTAAATATTATGGGTTTTCTTTAATGGGACGTCGGGGCATCTCCCTTTGCTCATCTGCCGCTCACCGCTAGGCCGAGGAAGACCACTTTGCATCGCTGTCCCCATCTCATGAAACACGCTTCGCCGCGGGTGAGCTTCCCGCGTCGTGTAGCGCTATCCTACCCACCATTCGAAGGGGAGACACCGATCATACGGCCCAGGCTCGTGGATCATTTTATTTGAGTTCCATGAGTTCATGTGGCCCTTTATACCGCCGCCCCTCGCCGTGCCGCAAAATGCTATCAGCCACCATGCCCTCTCTCTTCACCTTGGGTAAGAGTTTTACCCCTAATCTCTTCTCTCTTTGTAGATCCCTAAATTGATTTTGAAAACCCTAACCAGTAGCTCTTTGATTTCATACTTTAACCCGAAATTAAAGTTGTTTTTATGTAATTGGGACTTTGAATTTGTGTTTCCCAAGCATATTTCATTATTCTTTGGCTAGATTGAATTTTCTCCAAATTGAATTGAAACCTAAATTCCCAATTTTGAAACCCTAACCTAAATGACAAATTGGATCATAAATCCTCAAATTGATGATATTAATATTAAATGGGTTATGTCAATTTCAAATTCCCATGGTAATTTCTCAAATTCCCTTTTGATTCTGGATTCCCAAATTCTACTAAAAACCCTTTTTACCAATTTGATTTTATTAGAAATCAGTTATGTTTTGTTAAATTAAATATATAATTTCCTTTGATTTTTACATTTTGAGGATTATCAATTGTGGTTATGTTGTTCGAAAGATTGAATGTGCTTGACGCCTCTTGATGTGGCTCGTGGATCTGTGCTTGTTTGGAAAAAAAATGAATTTCATGTTAAGAAGTCGTTGCTGAGTTACATGCATGTGTTACAAGATTTCAAGTAGTTAGTGGACATCCAGTCTTCCTGGTTTCAATGATGGGGAATAAAACTGTGAAACACTGGATAAAGGATCTTTTCTGGTCTAAAAAGGTAAAGGGAGTGAGCTTGAGGAGTTCCTAGTAGCTATATACTTAATGTTATGAACTGTTTGTGATGATATATAATGTGTTGTTTGACTGTGAATATTCATATGTTGTATGATGCTGAGATATTAGAATTGCGTATGTCTGATGAATATGTATATATGTTGTCATTTGTGTTGTTGAATGTTGAGACTGGTTGAGGTATAACATTCGCCTTAGCTTATGTTTGGGAAAATTATTGTTGTTGAAATCATATGAACACAAAATGATTTGGTTTCGTTGGAAAGTGATTGGAAATAGAGAGAATGGACTAGATTTCCATGCCGAGGTTTCGACTGGTCCGATTACGGTGAAGCCGACTAGCATTCCCACCGTTAAGAACCTAGTGTTCGAGACGTCGGACTAGCGTTTGTTGAGAAGAGTTTTTGAAAATTTCTTAAAGATGTTTTAAAATTCTAACTGATATTAAAAGACTAATTAATATCATAAGAGTTTTTGGCAGATGTGCCGTTGCAAATCGAGCTACAGTTTCACACGGTGAACTGACAAATTTGATAGTTACGGACCAAAGGCATATTCTTGGGCTTTTTGGGTCTTTAGGGACATTCAGGCTTCGAACTCCATGTAATGCTTGGGGCTTTGCAACCTCTTCTCGTGGAACTCGGTTCCCTGTACTAATGTGCTCAATTAGGAACTATCCAAATATTATATAGGAGTAGATACGATACCCTAGAACAATTAGGGGAAACCGACCCATTTGAGAGGCCACCCATGCGTAAATAATTGTGTTATAGGATTATCGTGACCCATCATGATCGAAGAAGGGAAGTTAGGATCTCCGGGAGATTTGTGGATTTAGAAAGTGGATATTGAAGTGTTAAAAAACTTAATTTGAACATTCTTGTTGATTATAATGCTTTGTTACGATAATCTTTGATTTAAAGTCTTTTATTGAGGTAAATATAACTTGTGCTATTTGGATTTGTTATATTGCTTTTCCTTGTAATGTTATCAAAATGTTAAGTATATAACTTGCTAAGTCTATACTCATATATTGGTAACTCACCTTTGCAATATATTTGTGTGGTCTTGTGTTGTACTTGGTACGTGGATCGTAGGTGATGCCGAGTGTTCTCCGCCCCAAATCGAAGGGATTATTCTCGACTTTTAAAGAAGGTTGAGTAACCGGAATGACCATGGAGGTCTTTTTCCAGTAAAAATCTCATAGTACGACCAGCTTAGTCTATCGAAGTCAGGTTTAGTTTTGGAGAAGTTTCATTTTTATTTGAATTATGGCTTTGAGAGTTTTTATTGGATTACACGTTATGTTTATGAATGTCTCTTAGGAATGACCAAGATCGGTTTTAAGACGTTGTTGATTAATTAGTATGTATGTTTAGGGCTCGAAGAGCCTTTATTTTGGATAGAATGTTTATGGCTCCGAGAGCCTTTTCTTTGGATGAAAATATGAATATAGTAGCATGTGCTTTTGTTTGGGATTTTGAAATTACGGAGGACTCTGTACGAAATTTTTATAAAAGTTATAGATCTCGTATTCAAGTATGTTTCTAAAGAAAATAGACTTGCTAGGCTAGGATTGTGAGAATGTGCATCATAAATGTACTTAGGTTTTTGGTCGTGACATTTTATATACATGACTAGACATACATACGATAATAGGTGAACATGTGGTGTTATTATCTTATAATATGTTTAAGTTCTTTTATCCAACCCCTAGGAAAATAAATTTTTATACCCATTTTTCTCGACACCTAAGTACTTATATAAATTATTATTCGAAAGGAAGCCAACATTTATTATTTTATTTTATATGTTTTTACGAAATTGAGTTAGTAATGTAATGCCCAAGGGGTGTTACATTAGTGGTATCGAGTTGGTCGAGTCTTCTGGGACCTTGGGGAATAGGTCCGATATGTTTCTTGTTGTGATCTCCGGTGGACATCACTTGATTGTTTCCTTGTGAAACAAGGTGTGTTAGCTTATAAGTATGTATTTTTATCTTGGCCGGTTTCACGAGTTTTGACTTGTAGGAACCCATGGCTAGTAAATTATGTTTCAGTCCATGTGTGACACATTTTGTTATCCTTTTTGGATTGTGTCGGACATTTGAATGGTATGCCTGTTATGGAGATTTTCTAGGAATGTTCAAGAGAATATCACGGGTTTATCGTGTGCAAAAGGATTTTCTGGGAGTGTTCCCTAGAAAATTTCTAGGTTTGCTGCTAGAGAAGGATATTGACTTTCGATCAATCTAGTTTCAAGGTTCGGTCTGATTCTCTATCGCTTCGTGCATAATTTCGACTACAAAGTTAATCGAGTTAGATGACTTTATTTAATTGAAGGATCTGTGGTCGAAGAAGTTTGTTAGACTGAGTGTTTATCATAGGTAGCATCAATGTTGTGTGATGGTCCGAGACACCACGTGGTTTCCGATAACCCAACAAAGTGACGATTATGAACGAAAGTATTCTTTGCCGTGTGTAGTTGATTTTGATAGATCACTCATGAGTATTCTCGTGATTGCAAAATCTTAGATAGTTCATCACTCCAATCTGGTGATATAGGTGATGATCAAGTGGACAACCCTTCTCAACAACCGAAACCTCCACTTCTCAACAGGATCTGTTTAGAGATCTTGGTACTTCAAAATTATCATCCACAAGATCAATCATTGGAAACCCCATGATAGGCTAAGAACCAGATCTACTTCGAGAGCAGAAGATTATGCATTAACCGGTTGGAACCAAAGACAAGAGACGAGGCTCTTTGGACGATGGTTGATTCCCGGCAATGAAAGAAAAACTGAATCAGTTTGAAAAAGTATGATGTTTGGACTTTGGTACCCGCCAAAGACAAATCGTTATTGGACAAAGTGGGTTTACAAAACAAGCATGAGAATGGAAAGGGGTAAGAATAAAGCAAGACTTGTTGCATAAGGTTACTCTCAAGAAGAATGTATAGATTATACTGAAACTTTTGCTCCGTTGATAGATTAGAAGTAATTAGGGTTTTACTTTTCATTTCTTTGCACATCATAGCATTATGCTTTTTCAAATGGATGTTAAGAGTGCTTTTATAAATGGATTTATTAATGAAGAAGTATATGTAATGCAACCTTAGGGTTTTGAGAGTGAAACCCAACCTGAACATGTATATAGGCTAAAGAAAACTTTATACGACCTCAAACAAGCACCTGGAGCTTGCATGATAGAGCTAAGTTCATTTCTAATGGAAAATGGATTTAGTAGAGGAAAGGTTGACACAACCTTATTTAGAAAAGTCCAATAAGTCAAGTTTTATTGTTGTTCAAATATATCTTGATGACATAATCTTTGGTGCTACTAATGAATCTCTATGTAAAGAATTCTCTATGCTTATGCAGAAAAGAGTTTGAAATAAGCTTGATGGGAGAACTCAAATTCTTCCTTGGACTTCAAGTTAAACAAATTATGGACGAGGTGTACATCCATCAAACCAAGTATACAAAGGGCTCCCCGAAGAAGTTCAAAATGGATGATCGCAAGTCAATGAATACCCCTATGCACCCCACGTCCATACTAAACAAAGATGATAAAGAGAAAAAGGTACACAAAAGATATATGTGAGGTATGATATGAGTCTCTCTATATCTTACGCATCTAGACTTGATATTATGTTCGGTGTATGTTAGTGTGCTCGATCTCAATCTGACCCTAGAGAATCTCATAATCGGCGGTTAAGAGAGAATATTTAGATATTTGAAAGATACTATTAATTGTGGTCTGTGTTTAAGAAAACGAAGATTACATATTAGTTGGTTTTTGTGATCGCTGACTATCTTTGACAGAATTGAAAGAAATAGTACCGGGAGGATGTCACTTCATTGGACCTAGTCTTGTCTCATGGTCAAGCAAAAGACAAAGTAACATTGCCTTATCAACTGTTGAAGATGAGTATATTTCAGCTGCTAGTCGATGGTCACGAACTTCTATGGATCCAACATCAATTGGAGGACTACAATGTGTTTGTAAGTAGTATTCCACTTATGTGTGATAATCTGCTGCAATTAACTTATCTAAGAATCCAATATTGCATTCTAGAGCTAAACATATAGAGATTAAACATCATTTTATAAGGGATTATGTGCAAAAAGGTGTTATTGATATACAATTTAAGAATCGACCATCAATGGGGAGATATCTTTACTAAACCTCTAGTTGAGACATATTTATTTTTATTAGAAAGCATCTTAATATGCTATATGTGGATTGATTAAAGCGTCCAGCAGAGAATGTTGTTTTTTGATATATGCATGTTCAATGCATTTCAAGCCATTGCATGATTAAAATGTCGTCCAAAGTTGTCCATTGTATTTGTTTTCTCATCTCGTGCGATGTTGTATATGCTTTCTTGTATCTTGCTTGGACAGCCCATACACATATTTATTAATTGCATTTATTTTGTCTCAAAGACAAATTCATCTGGTATACTCTCTAATGTTAGCCAGTTATTTTGAACAATCCTTGAAAACCTTTTATAGTTTCAAAATACCAACGCTGTTTTATCTTTTAATGACATGTCTTGTCAAATATTTTCTTTTTGATTTTATATCAAACGAAAAACTTTTTGAAATTTTCAAAAACCTTTTTAAGCAAGTCTCTTCCCTCTGAAACCTTTCGCTACCCTCGTCTCCGAACTCTCTTAAACTCTCATCTCTGTCAAACCATTTAACCTTGATCTTCATCAATGGCTTCTTCTTCACCTTTAATGTGAGCAAATTTCAATCTTGCTTCTTGAGCATTATTTCAATTTTGGGATTCACACAAGAATACAATTTGGATATAAGCAAGAATGTTAATTCACTGTGGTTGGGGAACTTTCAAGGGAAGGTCTATATTTACCTAATCTATCAAGGATTTCTCGGAGAGGTCTTCAAGTTTTACGAAAAGAATTCTTCACCGACATATTGGGGAAGAGAATAAGGTTCAGAAAACCATTTTGATGCCGAATCTCTACAGCTAAGGAGTGGTCTTTCTTGAGACATGGGAGAAGGACCTTGGTGGTTACTGTTATGACTGCCTTTCCTGAGAGAGAAGACACGGTGAGAACTCATTCTTGGGAATTGATGGAAATGAAGGATTTGGTTCGCATTCTACATCAATTCTAAAAGGTGGTGTTGCACAAGACTGGGTCAAGGACAACTTGTCACCTCTGCATAAGTTTTATCTGCCGCCATCTCATTCGTTGAGACTAAGATTAACCTTCCCGAATTCTGTATGGGAGATTCGGGGATGTTGTTGTTCACATGATGAAGCTCTGGAATCTTCATTATCATCTTGTCCAAGATTTTCCAAGTCGTCAGTGAATCTATGACCTTCTTGTCGCTTAAGTCCCTTGAAAGAACAAGCAAGAATTCTACCATGAGAAGGAATGCTCTGCGATTTTTGGCAAGATGAACATTGCCAACATGAATCCAAATACTTATGATGTTCTTCACTCTCTGGCTAAGTAGAAGGAATTAAGGAAAATTAAAGAGGAAAAGTTGAAGCGTAACAACGCTGAAGTTCTATGATCAAGAGAAAGTTGAGAAGAAGACTCTTGTGTTAGGAAAGCTTATGCAAGAAAGCATGTTGCTCTTGCTAGCATTGTGATAAGGGGAACCAAGATCTCTTGCCTCTTGAACCCATCCCTCCTACTCATAAGAGAACAAGGAATGTGATCCTCTCATAATGAAGATGAGGATGTGGATGTCGTGCATCACGGCAAGTATGGGATTATCGCTAAGTAATAAAAAGATATCGATCCCACGCGGAAGCGGTGATCTCAAATCTGACTAATTATCAAATTGATTAATGGACTCTATAGAACGAGAATTTGATTTTTGAAATAAGAGATAACTTAGAAAATCGAATAAGGAGATACTGATCAAGTAAAATGATAAATCAATTTGTGATTTTCATATCTAAAGGGTTCTACAGGAATTTGGGTTATCAGCAATATTGTTTATGTTACTAAATTGACTACTCCTTGTTAATTATCAAATTTTTCTTTGAAGGCGATTTTCCTCAAATGGTTATTACTCCATCTGGGTTAAAAAATAATGCTCAATTAAACCATCCCCTATCTCGTGGTAGTTGAATTTGAGATTGAACCACTTTATGTTTCGTGACAGTTCGTTAATCCTCGAAGGAGCCAACCACAACTCTGTGATTTAAGTCCTAGAGTCCGATTCTACTAGATCCGATACCTAAGTTCCACTGCTAGGTTCACTACTTAGAATATCTAAGACACGCCAAATAAGTGGCAGCTAGAATACCTGAGTAGTTATATACTAGAAATCGGATCTAAGTAAAACAGCCAATTAACAAGATAAAACATCAATTTGTTATAAACAAACATTGAAGCTGCTTGATCCCTGAACTAAAGTACTACTCAACCATTGCTATGGTGATAATAAGCTTAGTTAACAACAACTTAAAAATAAAATAAGAGAAAGAGGAAAGAAGAAGGAAATCCTAAGAATTTGCCTAAGTGGTGGCAGCTCCAAAAGTCTCTTTTATCTGCTCCTTACTACTAGAAATCCATCATTTTCGGAGGTTCGGATGGGTTTGGACAGAAGTGGACAAATTTGGGGAGTTTGGGATGGATAATTCATTCCGGATGTTTCGGACGGGTGGCTACGATCTGAAAAAGTCTCGTGGGAAGTTTAAAATAAGTCCCAATTGATGAAAATATTCCCATCTCGTTGTGAGCCGGAATATGGACAACGTGCAAGTCGGATTTTGGTTGTTGGACCAATTTCGTTCGTTTATTTTGTTTTCAATGGATTTGGGGCGGATATTGTAATTTTGTGGTTATTGTTGGACGAATTCGGGACATATTTATTTTGTTTTCCAGCAGTTTACAGAAGAGATGTTGTGATTTTATTGGTTTATTATTGGTAATTTGGACCGACCATTTAGTGAAGCATTCAAGCGGATTTATCACCGTCAGTGTGATGGGTAAGTGTGAGCCAACCCCCTAGCGAGAATCTGTCCCAGCCAGGCGTGATACTCCGTCGCAATGAAATGATCATTTAGTGTAGCAACTATTCAAGCGAGGAAAATTTACATCATTCCGGTCGTGATGCCCGTCACGTGGTCGTGAATCGCTTCACTTACTTTTCAGTTTCACTATCTATCACGAATTATGATCGATCACTAACATTTGCAATTTCCACGTTCAATCACAGTCCTTGTTACCGTAAACTTCTAAAAATCAAATACGATTGCTTAGCAATCCAAAGTCTGACTTAAAAACTATCGGAAGATCGAAGCCATTGTGAGCTTTGAAGGCTCATGTAATAGACAGAACAAAAAAAAAAAAAAATTGCCGGAGAAGAACTATGACCCAGCCTTGAGTACTTCATGTCATGTTCTCGGTTTTGAAAGTTGGTGATTGCCTCTTGTACCGGTGCTTTTAAGGTTACGTTCTGGGACTCTATGGCCTGGGCAGCATCTTTGAATTCCTTGTTTATCTATGCATTACCCGTTGGAAGGCCTCATATTTTCATGCTCAGTCGCAAATCCAGTCCTTGTCTTCCAGTTCGTGAAAAGAATCCAAATCTTAGGTAATAGAAAGAACAAAGCCCGAAATTCATTTCAATTCCGTCTTCAAAAATTTACTGAAGATCTAGTTTCTAGATTAGACCCCGATCTTGGTTGGTGATTAACGGCTTTTCTAAAGGCTTGCTTGCATTAAGCTCATTCTGGAACATCTTGGAGAAGCAAATACTCACTTGGGGTGGCCATCCTTCAAATCGATGGAGCAATTTCTAAAGCAGGGGCAAGAAGAAAGAATAACATGGTGAATTCAATGAGAATGCCGATCACCAATGAACAAAGGTTGTATCTTTTGCAAATTAATAGTTCTGAACCTCATCCCGCAGGAAGCTTGGACACGGTGACACACAGTAAAGTCAAGCATGGACAATAGAGACAAGCATGGCTGCATCGGCATATTTCATAAATGACAAACATAGAATACCAATTTAGACATCGAGTGTCAGCAATAAAGAGGTCTGATTCTTGATCAAATTTTTACCATCATTAGGAATGCAGGTGCCACTAGCTTAGCTACATGATCAATTGGGGTTTTTAATGAGGTCTTTGCTCTCGTATCAAGTGCACCGGTGGAAACCTGATACAGAAATCTAGTCCTTTTCTTTCCTTTCCACTTTCAAAATAAAAATCAACTTAAATGTTCCTTATGTTTTAGTAAAATAGTTTTCCAAAACATAAGCTATGACGAAATAAATACCTCCAATTAACCTCAATAGTTTAATAATATAGATAAATCACGCACACACACACACGCACACACACACACACACGCACACATACATCTGAACATACGTAAATACATCGTACATATTTACATACATACATACATATATATACATACTATATATATATATACATATATATATATATATATATATATATATATATATATATATATTCTCGAATAGCAAATATCTCAATTCTCAACATACATTACATATATATATATATATTTATATTATATATATATATATATATATATATATATATATATATATATATATATATATATATATACATTAAATATATAACTTTAAAAACTCCTCGGGCTTACTCCTTTACCTTTGAAAACAAGAATAAGATCATTCATTCGGATTCATCTAGCCTTCACAATGCTTATACCAACTTAGAGATAGATCCAACCAGCACACTCTTCTCCTTCTACCATCACTTGGTCATCCACATAGAGTAAATTATTAATTCGACACCATTGCGATAAACACAGCCAAAATAAAAAATTATCATCACAAAACATAAGTTTGTACCACTTAAATAATTAATTCCAACTAAATTAGCTGATATTGGTTTTGTTTTAAAATGATTGGGGTTTTAGAGTTCTCTAGGAATTTGGAAGTATGGGTTTTAATTGAAGTTGGGGAAAGAGTTCAATCACTGGCTGAAATTGGTTTGTCAAAACTTAAACTAACGGTCTAATTTCATGATTGCATGGGTTAATTTTACCAATCATAGCCAATTTCCATAAAAAATCAAATTTGGGCTTTAGGGTTCATAACCTAGAATTGGGAAAAATTCATTCTAATTAAAGAATCATGAAATCGGTTCAAGAAATCACTAATTGGCAAACAAATTGATTACGAAACATAATTAATTTCATGTTAACAAGCCCAAGAAATCAAAATCTTAGGGTTAGGGTTTCAAAATAAAATTGGGGATTTTGAATACGAGACCACGAGATGTGTTTTACTCACTCAAAGAAGAAGATGGGCTTGTGAAGTTAGTGTTATGGGGGAGAACGCAGCGGCCTTAGAGGGGCAGCGTGATCTGATAGCCTACTGGCTTTCATGGAACCCGAGACATAAAGATCTGCGAGCCTAGAAGTTTATTCCCGGTATCTCCCTTGACGATGGCCAGGACGACTCACGCTGATGGGAAAGCTCACCTCGCCGGGCGCTGGCGTGGTGAGGACGGCTTGATGGTCTTCGACCAAGGCCAGGCAGCCGGCCATTTCTCGGGCGGCGCCACGGCAGTGAGCTCCTCCCAGCGGTGGTGTGCGGTGGTGTTGAGAGGGAGATGAGATTGTGGAAAGAAGTGGGTGTTGTCTTGGTGTGAAGAAGAAACGGAGAAAAAAATTAAAGGAGGGGTATCGTGGTGTGAGGGAGAGAAAGAGAGATAAAAAGAACAAATTTTTATTTGCCTGGTGATAGGAGCGAAATGAGTGATAAATATCAAACCTAAAAATAAACACGTTTTCGAGTTTTGAGACAAAAAATAAAGGATGATAAATATCCATTTTCAAAATTTGATCAAATAGAGATTTATAGTTGGATTGATCAACTAAGAAAATACTTTCGGTCAAAATTAATCTCGATTAATGTCAAACCAAAAATATTTGTAACTCTAAAATTAAATAGAAATAAATATATGAAAATACTCTTTCTCTAATCATATTATTTAAAACATTTTTCTGTACAGTAATAATGTGATTTGATCACGTAAATTATTGTATAGTAAGTTTGCATTCGAATGAAATGTTAGTACTACTTGCGCGATAAAATAATTCAGAGATTTGAAGTGCCAAATAAACCGAATGGTTGCTTTAGTGGGATGATTTGTTTTATTAGTCTAAATGTTTTTAATTTTTTTCTTAACTTTATCAGTGAAATCCGTCCGAAATTTCGGATGAATTTGAGGGAGACCAAGTAATCAAAATATAAAATCTTTGCCGTGTGAAATCCATCTAAATGCTGGGGCGGATTTGAGGCCGGTTAAGAAGTTATAAACAACAAATGCGTGTGGAATCCATCCGAATCGGACGGTTTCAGCGGATGTAAGATAAATCAAGTAAAATATAAAAAATAACAATTCCTTGCTGAAATTCATCCAAATTTCCGTGATTGAGGAAGGAATCAGAAATATAAAAATAACCACGTCCGTGTGAAATCCGTCCGAAATTTTGGATGGTTTAGAAGAAAAATAGATAAATCAAGAAATATAAAAATAACACAATCTGTGAAATCGATCCAAAATTTGGCGGGTCAGGAAAATATAAAAAATAACCATAATTAGTGAAATGTTAAAATTTTTGGACGGGTTTTGTTTGGATGTAAGAATAAATCGAAAATGTAAAAATAACAAATTGAGTGTCAAATCATCCAAATTATAGGTGATTAGACCCGGATGTAAAATATAAAAAGAACCCAATCCGGTGAAATCAGCAAAAATTTGGGAGGATTTGAGTTAGATCAAGAAAATATAAAAAACAACCTGAAATCCGTGTGAAATCCATCCAAATTTTTGGATGGATTTTGTTAGATGTAATAAAATCAAGGAAAATATAAAAAATAAGAATTCGGTGAAATCCATCGAAATTTTTGGGCGGATTTGGGACGGATGTAGAAATATAAAAAATAACCTTGTCCGGTGCGAAATCGTCAGAAATTTTGGACCGGTTTGAGCGAATGTAGATAAATCAAGGAAAATATAAAAAATAACACAATCGTGGAAATAGTCAAAATTTCTGACGGATCGGAAAATATAAAAAATAACCTGTCGTGTGAAATCCATCGAAATTTGGAGGAGTTTCGAGCGGATCACCGAAAATATAAAGACACTATGTCATGTGAAATAAATCCCGAAAATTTTGAAAAATTTAGGATGGAAATATTCTGTCTAGAAAATTCAAGTTTTAGTAGTGCCTAGATGCTTATTTATGGACTTGGAAGTTTGGATCGATCAAACACAAATTTAGCTCAAAATCGGTTGGCTTGGATCAGAGTAATCGTGTCCGCGTTGTGATGGCTGCTTGAATGGTGCTCCAGGGCGTGACACCATCACGGTTGGCGTGATCAGTTCTTCCTGTGAAAGTGCTGGTTTAGTGGCATGCTCCATGTTGTGTTCGGCATCACGTCTAAGTGTGACAGTTTTGGCTTTTGCCTTCTTTTCTATTGATTTTGCTTTCGCAGCTGGGATGGGCTCTGTTTAGCTCATTTTCTTCCAGCTTTCGAGCTCTATCTTCATGCAGCTCCATGTGACTGTCTTGAGCATTTTATCTGTTCCAGCAAAACAACACCAGGAACCGCCTACCCGTTCCATGGTAAGAATTAGCTAAATTCAAATTAAAAATGCCTAAACTATGAAAATGCATACGTATGTAAATAAATATGAGGTGAAATCCTGCTTTCGTCAAATCACCTCACTTAAGACTTGCATCCTCAAAAGCCATCACCAGTTCTAGACACGATAAACAATCGAAACATGGATAGTGAACCAGAACAGTCACTAATCCAGAGTAACGGGCATATTCACTAAGTACCCGAGGACAGTCAATTTGAGTCAATTATAGCTTAGGTTTCCCAATTCATATTGTCACTGATTAGAACTTTTCTTCTCACCTCTCTCCGAGTGTTTGGGATATATTGGCAATTCACTCAGGTTTCCTCAAAGGATGTACTCTACCATAAGCTTGCCGTTAACTCTACTTTATTAATGAAAACGGATATGAATCAAGAGGTGCTTTCATTTTGGTAGTAATGAGGCCAGGGATTAATTGTTGGTGGGAAATGAAAAGAATTTCAAAGGTAAACAAAATATCAAACATTGCAAGCATGCAACTCTAAAAATACCTTTTTTGGGCTTTAATTCATTTCCACTCTTTCTTTCTTTTTTTGTTTTATTTCTCACTTTTTTTGTCATCCCTTCTGCCCGTGTTTATTTTATTTTATTTATTTTGAGAAGAGGATATTTTTTCAGCCCGAGAAATATTTTCTATCTTTCTCATCCCATAATTTATTTTCAAACTACCTTTTTACCCTTGCAATACTTTAAGGTGCGCATAGCATCTCATTCATCAAAACATTTCAGGTACCAAGAAAAGTATTTTATTCTTTAGGCAGGAAATTGGGCACTAAGGGTGGCATTTAATCAATCAGCTCGAAGGCCGGAAAAATGACCTAATGCCTCAATCATTCTCAAAAATGTTTCAAAAATTTTTTTAATTTTCAAAGCAGTTTCAAGTCAAGTTCACAGAGAATACAATCCAGAGAATAAAACACTCTATCCTGAAAAGAATGGGGTAGATTAGGGAGGTACCTTTTTGGCTCCAAAAATCCTCACATTTAGTGGTTTAAAATAATGAAACAAAATCTAAGGAACCACATGCTAATTATCAACTACCAAAAGATCTCAACTCAGCATTTTTATTTTAGCCTTATCACAGAATAAAAATGGGTTCAAGAATTCCTTATCTCAATTTATTTGGCACCAAGTTCTCCTGATTGGATGCACACTCTAAGCAAGGGGCAATCTAATCATATGATCATGCAAAATTATACCTATAGATGCCATGAAAAAGTAAAAAAATTTCAAAATATACCCTCACCTAGAAAACATAAACACATTGTCCCAGTAAATATCAGTCGAGGAGAGAGGAAAAAATGGAACAACTTATCGATGTGGCAGAGGTCTTGGCTCACGTGCCGATCAAAAAGTTGTTGAAGTTATACGGCCGTGATCAGTTCGGTGTTGAGTCCTTCTCATCCGCCCGTGATGGATGTCAGGGTGTGGTCGTGATCCTTTCGGTCTTCTTTGGTTGGCTACGTCATGGTCGTGACCCTTTGTCAGCTGCCAGGCGTGATGACTTCTAACTTTATTTGTCATTGCCCTTGTTCTCTTCTGTTTTCACCAACTCAAAACACTTGGCCAGTCATCAATTAGTGATCTTTCTTTTCTTTATCTTCTCAAATTATTCAAAAAAAAAAATTCAAAAACAAATGGAAAAGGAAAGAAAACTTGGGTTGCCTCCCGAAAAGCGCTTATTTACGGGTCTTAAGCTGACCATACTTCTCAATCAACCAGGTCGGCCCGGAATGAAGTGCAAGAACACCTCTCTTCCCGTGAGAGTCCTTGAGCCGATGTATCTCATTGGCCAGCTCGGGCGCTTGCTGTTCTTTTGCGAGAGCCATGGCCACCTTCTCCGGGGTTTGTTTCCATATGATGGCAAGCTCTGACTTCAATCATCTTTCTGGGTGCATCATTTGCCGTGCAATCTTGAGGTCTTGAGTTGAACCTCTTCCTATACCACTTGAGATGTTATATCGATCTAGCACATGCTCTCAAAGGAGGTTGTTATGAGTTAGTAAAATAAAAATCTACCTACCCCGCCTCCACATTCGGAGAGGTTACCATTCTTCCCATCTGGCCTCGCTCGGCGGTGGCCAAGAATGGCCTAGAATGGTGGGGAATTTCAAATTCCGTTCATATCAATAGGGGAAGTGGTGGGGATGAAAAATTTCCCTGCCTTTACGGGAGCATTGTCTAGTATCCAGAGGAGTTTTAAGTTGAGCCGTTCGCAAATTGTAAGGAGAATGAATGGATCGACTCCTTGTTCCCAACCTCTCAAGATAGTAAGCGGCATCAAGCTGCACTAGCCCCTAAGTCACACATGGTGTATTTTCCTTCTCGATTATGCGAAGCAATAAGACTACCGATCTTTTAGTTTAGGAGCATATTGGTTTTATCATGACATTGTGCTCTGGTCCAAGCTCTTGGATTTCTATTTCTCTTGCTTTCTCTTGACCAGCCTTTGTGGGAAAGGTAGTGGGTGTTGGGTGATGGAGGGACATACTTGGCTCTGTCTCTTCATCTTTGATCGTGTCCTCTCGCGGTCCATCCTCAGTTACCGAGCTTCGTCCCCCGAGTATATGGCATTACAATGTTCATTGGGATTAACTCGGGTTGTCCAGGAAAGTACCCATAGGTCTGAATATGGTGGCTTGTTTGGGTAATTTGGTTTCTAGCGTCTTATTATGGATGCTAAGTTATCTATCTTAGATGCTAGCTCTCTAATCATCGATTATTTGCCTACTGCCTTGTTGCCTAAACTCTTCATTTTTTTTTGTTTGAGTTTCCAACAACTTTCCAAAGACTCAAGTTTGAACTTTCGTGCACAGGATTCCCTGATGCGGGTTTCCTATTACTTTAACCTTGTGGAACTCGTGGTTCGGTGTGTTATTGTAGTTCCATTAGGAGAGGTAAGGTTGTTGCTTCTTCCTTGGTTGTAAATTTGGGGGAACATGGTTTGGCAACCGGGTTCGTGTCGTAAAGTTGAAACAAGGTTCCACATCCCCAAGCCTTGGGATCCATGAAGCAATACCACGTGGGCACTCGTTGTGTGTCACCCTGTGTTCCCGATCTCACAAACAATGTTGTAGCTTCTGTTGAACTCCGTTGCCACTTCAACTCTGTTAAAGCGTTTGTCGGTGAGTCAATTTAGACATGATGAGATCGTGTTGTTCATTTCAAACTTACCCCAAAATCTTTTTGGGTTATTACCTCTTCCGAACCCCATTGGTGGTGGAGTTGGTAGCTGTTTTCAATGATGTTGAATGCCTCGATCAGAGGCCTATTCATAAAGGCTCCGCCCATGCGAAATCAAGTGACACCTTGAAGGTAATCCATATGTTAGAAGGTGTGCACTAGTAACCACTGTCGAGTCCATGATGTGGGCAAGACTCCAGCTTGATCCTCCTAGCGATCTGGCTTGTGGCATTCTCAGTCCTTTTGGAGGCGGAGGGGCTTGTAGGTAAGCGTCTTGGAGGAGGAAAATTTTCTCCAAGAATCACTGCTCGATTGGTCCCGATTGACAATTTTAGCGAGCATGCTTCATCAAGCTTTGCCTTTCAGTGGAGAGAAGAACAACTCAGGCAATAGCTCGACTAGGGCGTTGAATTCTTAGCGCTTGGGTGAACTCCAGAATGTCTCCACGTGATGATCAGATCTATCGAACAGTCTCAGAATGATGTTGCTAATCTTTGATTAGCAGGTATAGTGTAGTTCTCGCTTCGATCTTAGCCTAACAATCCCGGTTCGAACCGTAGCATTTAGGGCTCGTAGTCCTCGACCCCAGTTTCGTGTCGGGAGATTCACCATGAGTGGAATGAGAATCAACCTCCTTTCACATGCCTCTCGTGTGAAAGGTACTTTTGACTTGAAGTGAAACCTCATAATGTTCCAACACTTAGTGATCTTTGCATAAAGAGAAAAACAGAGATAAATACAAAAAAGAAAAAGTTGATGAACTTTTTTAATAATAACTGTCGTTCACAAAAGAAAGAAAAGGTCCAGAAAAATCAATTTAAAGGTAAATTGATTAGGAAAGTACAGTCCAGGAGCGCCAAAAACTTGATGTGATGCGTCCAACAATTGTAAGTTGTTGCCAAGTAATAAAAGATATCGATCCCACCCGAAGACCAAGTGATCTCGAATCATAACTAATTATCAAATACGATTAATGGACTCTATAAAATGGTATTTTGATTTTTGAAATAAGAGATAACTTAGAAAATCGGATAAGGAATGCAATCAAGTAAAAGCAGAAAGTAAATCAATTTGTGGTTTCAGATCTAAAGGCATTATTAGGAATTTGGGTTACTAGCAAGATTGTTTATGTTACTAAATTATTTCTCCTTGTTAATTATCAAAAATTGCTTTGAGGCAAATTTATCCTCAAATAGTTAATCTCCCTCTCGGGTTACAAACACCGTGCCCAATTAAACTAACCCTACTCGTGGTAGTTGAATTTAGATCGAACCTTTTATGTTTCGTGACAATCGAATTTAATCCTCGAAGGAAACTAACTCTGTTTAAGTCCTAAGCACGTTCCATGGTCAGATGCCAAGTTCACCAGCTAAGTTCCTCCTTGGGAGAAATATCTGACAGCATGAATAAGTGGCCACAGAGATTCACGAGTAATTAAAACATAGAAATCAGATCTAAAGCAAATCTCATAACAGATAAAAAATCAATTCTGTTACCATAAAAGCAGGCCTGGGGCATAGCCCCTAGAACTAAAAGCTACTACTCAGAAAGCATTGCCATGGTGATAAGCTGGTTAACAACAACATAAAATAAATAAGAGAGGAGGAGAAGAAAAAGAAGAGAGATCCTAAAAAATTTGCCTAAGTTGTGCTTAAAAAGTCGCTTATGCTCTACTGATGCCTTGTTTATAGACTTGGGAAGTTTGAATCCCAATCAAGCACGAAATTTAGCTCCGAATCGGTTGTGGATCCATGTCTGGCGTCCACGTGGTGATGGCCATCCGGCCAGGCCTTGACGGATTAGGCTTGGGAAGTTGCTGCTAAATGAATGCATCACGACCGCTGACCACCGTCACGGCTAAGCGTGATCCGGTTCTTTCTGTGCGAAGTGCTGGTTCGCTGACATGTCACGTGTGATAAACATCACTGCTGGAAGCCATGACGATTACCGACTTTTTCGCCATTTTCTTTTCGGTTTGCTTTATCGCCGTGATGGCCATCACGACTAACCGTGGCTGTTTGGCTCATTTCTTCACTTTTCTAGCTCTATCTTCATACGAGCTCCATAGCGACCGTCTTGACATTTTATCCTTAATTCCTGCCAATGACACCATGAAAGCCTTTTACCCGTTTCCAAAGTAAAAAAATTAACCAAATTCAAATTAAAAATGCCTAAACTATGAAAATTCATGCATTATGATAAATAAATATGAGGTGAAATAAACTTCGTTGGGATGATGAGAACGAGTATCCCAAGGTGACATTACGATGAAGCATAAAATCATTGTTCTTCGACTGCTGTGATGTTTGTTCCTGCGAAGGCAACCCCTCAAGAAAAAGTTGTATCCTTTGTGACTTATAGGTAAATGACTATGCTGGATCTGTTCAATTAGTAGTAGATCTCTCGTAGAGAGTTTTAGTAGGATAATCTTTCTTGTGCTATGTCTATTGACAACGTGTGTATAACCCACACTACCATCACCACAGACCTATTCACCACAAGCAGTCTCACACAGCCACTCCCTGTCAAACCTCACCAAATAGACCCTGCTTCCCGACCTATAGCCCATGTTGATGATCCTTGATTCAATCGGCAGATGATGTCGGATTAACTACTGTGCCTTAACCCAAAAATACACTAGAAAGACAAATTTCCTTACACTCACCTTTGATTCTTTATGATAGCAGTGAAAGTTGGGTCAAAAATAAAGAAATAGGAAAATACTCTACCATCAACCATTGAACCTGAACCAGCTTCAACCAGGCCTTTCTATCTCTTCGGAATATGGTATCGACCCCAGTCCATTATAATACCCAGGCTACATAACCATTCCCTATGTGCCAAACCAAACTGAGTCCTCTTCCATCCTCTCTACCGCAGTCATATTGGACCTACCCTCACTCACCTTCCATAAAAGAAATTCCCACCAAGAAAAATCTACCGAAATCTCGTCAAATCCCCACTGTCAACCTTTCACAAAGGTGCGGAGAGACCTCTCATCTCTATTGGTCTAAGGTTCCGGCAAAGAAATCCCCGAACAATGTCGTCTACAAAGGTCAGATCCTTGAGACATATTCCTATTATCATGGACAACAAAACCAAATGGGAGACTTTCGGACGTCCAGTATTTGCCGGAGGGCTAGTCTCGATGGATCACACTATGTATGTTTCTGCAGAATGAGTTTTGAATTGCCAAGACATGTTAAGGTTGCAAACTTTGTCCCTTGACTTGGTTGTTTACTTACCAAGAAAACAAGGTTGTTATCGAGACCTGCCATGATGCTCTTTAGACTACTATGATTGTTGAATAAAGACAAGGATACGAAGAAACGGAAGGAGCCTTTACAAAGAAACCAAAGATCTTCTTGCTCAAGCGTGCTATTGAATCTGTAATCGAGAATATGATAGACTTCTGTTGTCTACAGCTGTTGAAGACATTGATCAGATTTGCTTTTGCCATTTAGGCGAATCCGTGTTAGGAATGTGTATGGAACCTTCTACAGCATGCGGTGATGAAGAGAGAGAGGGAATTCCTAAAGTCGGAAGGCAAATGTGGGCTGTCAAATGCCAGATTCTACATTTATAGGACATGATTGGTATTCCTATCATCGATCACTGTATTTGAAAGACCTGTCCTTCGCGGCCGGAAGGCTGCCCCTCCTCTGTACTCGCTCTTTCTGTCTTCACCCCTCGTCTCCTCCCCGTATGAGCAGCTTGTGGAAGAAATCGTAATAGAGAGCAGATTTCAATGCGAACTTGGTCATCCGTGACTGAGAATAAAGAGTTGCTGAGTCTGCTCCAAGGCAATAACTCGGTAACTTCATCTCGTGCCGTGGCTCAATTATCATTCATCCCGATGATAGACCTCGAACTTCGAGGAATGAATAACCATTCTTAAGTCAAGCACATACTCAAGGCGGTCTTGAAAGTTCAAGACCCTCATTGCCTCGAAGCTTGAAGAGATAATTGGAAGAATATAGAAGAAAGAGTAAAAGTTGAGGTCAAGGTACAAGTGAGAAAGCAAGTTGCGAAGCCACGGCTCAAAAATGTATGATAGAACCAAATGATGAGCATTATTCAAAGTTTTCAATAGAGTCTGATCTGCCAACTCAGCCTCCTCCACCTCCACCAAACCAGACCCCTCCTCCTCCTCTTCCCCTGTTGCCACGTCTTTACTTATCTTGTATTGAGGTCCCTCCTACCTTTTGTCGATGACAAAAAAGGGGAGAAAGGATAAGAGAACTCAAGTAAATTTTATAAAAGTTAGTTTTGAAAGTATATATTGTCTGCATATGATTTTACTTGTTTATATATGCTTTGACTTATTTTGTTATATACTCGATACTATCTTTTGGTGATAAGTGCTTGTTGTCGATAGGATTATATGATATGTGTTCTGAAGCTTCGCCTGCTATGTTATTCTGTTAAGTTTGGATGCTTTGTCTTAGGGGGAGCTTTGTAAACTCTCTTGGAAGTGCTCTCAAAGTCTCATCAAAAAAGGAGATTGTTGGAACCAAAGTGATTTGGATAATAATTTGGTTTGATGTTAACAAAAAAATTAGTTGCATAGCAAGTTTTTAGTTGAGATCTAACTTGCTTTATCTGGTCTTGCGGGGAATGTTAAAAATATATAAGCTATGGAAACCTTAAATAAGTTTCCTTATATATGCTTGGACTTAGATTGTGAATCCAGCGTCCATTCATGTAGACCAGCTGCTCAAAACGTTTGGTATATATATTTACTTAATATATTTAGTGGCGGTCAATAAAATACTCTCGATGAAGCCGGGAACTTTAGTTTCATTAGGTAGACGAGCTTAAAATCCGCGATGGATTGTAACACCCGTTTTCATAAATAGCTTAATTTATATATTTATATATATGTTTGCATATGCATGTTAGGTTATTGGTAATGTCTAAGTTAATGTTTGGGAAAGTTTAGCCTTAGGGTTCAGCCTAAGTCTAACTTGTTTCATAGTTTTGACGTATCTTGAGTTCTGGAGTAATGTCGAGGTGATATTTGTAGAGTGGAAAGCTAAGACTTATCTATAAGTCTTATGATTGGTACTTTTGCCAAATCGGTCATATAGGGATCGAAAAGTCGTATTTGAGCGCCCAGTTCTTAGAGTTGAGCATGGCCATGCTCGACCGGTAGTTCTGACTCGTGCTCGGGCATGAAATCTATAAATAGAGCGGTTTCGTGAGGGTTACAAGTCAAACCCTATTTTGACTCACCCGGGCTGCTTTTGTGCGAGCATAAGCTTTTCTCTCTTCCTCCTTGAGCCACTTTGATGCTACGGGTGTTTCTTGCTCTAATTTTGGGGAGGTCTTGGTTGGTGTGCCGGTTGACCTAAGATGCAGGTTTCCTTCCTCTTTTTGGTTTCATTCTAATATTAGTTTTGGGAGGCTAATTGGTTGTCTTTGTGTTGGCCAGGCTTGGGACCATTCTTCGAACCCAAGCAGGAAGCAGACAAGTGGCATGGTGGTTTAAGTGGAATCTTCATACCTGTGTTTGATGATGTGTCTTGTTCCTAACATGTCTATATGTTTATATTGATGTGATCATATGAGTTATTTACATATTTATGGTATGATTTCTCAACATGTTTATGATATGATTAATTTTGATATGATTGTTGTTATTAGGTTGAATGATGATGCATGATTACCCGTATATTACGATCATTGGTTACTTGTTGATTTTGTTTATTAGTTTGTGAACCATGATAAAGGAAGTTTTCCACTTTCGGTTAATGAGACATGAATATTAATAATAATTGTGAGGTTTTGTTCAAAGGATTAGAAGGACTACGGGAATGATTTTGAGAAATTGAAAGACCAATTAAAGGATTAAACCACAGCGTGTTGGTGGAGAGCATGCAGATAACTCCGCTTGCCGAGATAAGCAAGCAGGTTGAGATAGGGGTTCTTGTCCCAAATGCTTAAAAAGACTTAATAAGATACCAAAAACATGAAGACCAAAAGACAAGTGAAAGATGTTGTACCTTGGTAGCCCTAGTGGCCAAGGGGCCTTGATGTGGATGGTCAGGTGGTAATCCCTAGTTCCTAGGGAGCTAGGTGATATTGATGATGTACCTTGGTAGCCTAGTGGCTAGGTACCATGATAGCGGTGTTGGTGGTAATCGCTAGTGCAAAAAATAGCCAGAGTAATTAAAAGGCTTCACGATAAATGTTGTGATAATCCTCGATAGCCTAGTAGGTCCAGGAGTGATGATGAGTGATATCCTTGGATTGCCCGATGGTTGGTGCCTTGTGGCCCAATGTGGATATTTAACTCGAAGTTGCTCATGAGATAGATTGGATCCAAATGCATAGTAGAGGCGTGGAGCAAGGTTGCGTGCATAGCATACATATTGTGATGATGATCTTATGATATCGTTGTTGATATAACATGTTTGTTTGTTGTATGCTCGTCTTTCCTTCTTCCTTGCAATTATATTCATATATATGTTCTTTATATACATTGTTATGTTGGCTGCATGTACCTTTTGTATATATACGAGAGGATGGCGATTAACCCATTGAGGAAGTGACTACGAGGCGGCCCACTATCCTTAGGATTCCTGATTTGCGGTGGTTGTTAGTTAGTGTTTAGGTTGTATCAGAGGATTATTATTTTAGGATTTTTGGTTATACGGCTACGTATGTGACATCGAGGTTGGAGTTTCTGTCTTTGTTTTATGTTTACGTTACGTTATGCTTTTGAACTTATGTGTTTATGTTTCTTTTAACGATTGTTTTTATGTTGAGATATGGAAACCTTTTTTATCCAAGTTTTTATTTTATTTAAATAAATACATGTTTTATAATCCCTCTTTTAAGTAAATGTTTTATATTTGTGTGGGGTAGAAAGGGTGTCACATCGATGAAGCGGAGATAAAAAATAACTCCTTTGAAATATAGAAAGTCCAGACTTGAGTTGTTAGACGAGAAAAATGCCACGCACTTGAGTGGGCAAGGCTCTTAAGGTAAAGCACGTCTACATCTCTTGGGGCTAGACGCAACTATCAGTGGGCAAGGCTCATCTCTCTTCATAAGTTAATCTTGCACGTCCAGAACTGCGCATCCTCTTAGTTTCAAAGGCGTAAACCAGTCTAAGCTTGAATGTACTTATTTCAAATGATTGTTTTATTTAATTCAAAAGAATATATGTCTTTTACCTTGATGCTTCTATTGTATAAAATCTTTATCTCATGGATAAAAGAACTCAAAATCTTGAAATCGAAACCATAATCCTTTGTCTTTCATCCAAACAACATTGCTGTAAAGTCAAGTCAAGTACAAAGATGGTAAGTAACAAAGAAACTTTTGGTACAACGAGTAGAACCGATTATACTTTGAGCATTCTTTTTGATAAAAAAAAAGCACTTCTTAGTGAAGCACTATCAAGTTATCAGTCTCGAGGAATCTGAACATTAAATTACATCTCTAAACGGATATTTACTTAAGACCATTGAAGAAAAGATAGAAGAAATCTATATATATTGAGCAGCCCAAGAAGAAGAAACAACTTTATGTGAAATTTTTCAAAGTGCCAAATCTAAGATCTAATTTCATTTGAATATTTTAGGTTGTGTTCTTCACGATCTTAAGCTTTAAATATTCTACGCACATAGTGAGTTCATAGATCAAAATCTTATATCTCTTTGTTAGGGTTAGAGCATGAAGAGGCTTGGTAAGAAAGGAATACTTGTAGCCAGATGTGTTGAATACTTATTGTAATCTATTTGGAGAAATAGTGGAGTAAAACCAGTCGATGGGGTGGACGTAGCTCTTAGTTGGAAGAGTGAACAAAGGATAAAGCACTTGGGTGAATCTTCTAATCAGTATCTCTTGATCCTTCACTACGAGAAAGGGTTTTATTAAGCGCACTTTCAACAACACTTCAATGAAACGCTACTATAAAATAGGCAGGTTTTTAATAGCGCTTCCTTCGGGGAACGCTATCTATCCTTATTCTAAGGCGGTGCTCCTTTTAAGGAAACACTTATTAAATATTGATTTATAGAAGAATAGCAATAAACGTTTTCTTGAGGAAAGCGCCAATTATAAGTAAGAGAATAAATAAACGTTTCCTCGAAAACGCTATCATAGGTAAGTAAATAGATAGCGCTTTTAAGGAAGGCTATCTATTCTCCTTTCACTAAATATATTCCTTTGCTCGGTGTGACTTTCTCTCGTAGCGACTCTTTTCCCTCGTTCTTCTCAAACCTCGTCTTCGAGGACAGCCCTTTGTTTTGACTTCTTCTCTTTTACCCCGTCGTCTCTTTGAAAAACAATCTCATTGCGCCACCTCACCGTGAATTTCCGGCTACCACGTACCAGTCCACTCAGTGGCATTCCCACCGTCGCTGTGCTCCCTCATACGCTGGCCTTCCGATTCGTTTTGCGAAGGGTTCATCTCCTGCTGTTTCTAGTGTATTGCGATCTTTGTTGCGTTTTCATAATGAGCTCTGCGCGATCTAGTAAGGTAAGTTCAATCGATCTGTTTGTGTTTGATATACATGTAAAAGCCTTGTGATGATGATTCATGCCGATCATTTGGTTTCTCTAAATTAAAACCATCCGCGGGGATCAGATTTTGGTTTACAGTGTTCTTTGTGGAAACATGACCATGATATTTGATTTACTTCTGCAAGTTTGTTTGAGTCATGTTGAGCCAGATTCCACACCTTGTGGTCACTTAGGTACATTTCAAATCGAGAGAAGACAAACGCAATTAATCTGAATTTCTTATTTGTTTGGAAATTTTTCTTGTGGGAAATTACATTTAATATAATTCCTGATTTTCGATTGGAATCAACAATTTTGCAGCTTTTGCAGAAAATGTCTTGATCTGCTGCGGATAAATGTAGCAAAAGGTACCCCAATGCAAGCACTAATTAATAGGTATTTCTAAAGTTTTGACTTTGCTAGTAATGATTTTTATTGGGAACAGCTCATATTGTCATTGGGTCATGCGAAGAGATAATAAACTCTGAGATTTTATTAGTGGTTTGATTAAAATTTGAAATTTCTTTACAACTTTGTGTCTATGTCTTATTCTTGTGTTCCCGTTAAATCTTTGGAACCATTTTCCACCGTTCTTACGCTTTGAGGATGATGGCGGGAAACCGGTTCGAATGATTCGGAGCTCTATACATTTTGATCCGAGTTAAGGTCTCATTTGATCGTCTCGAGAATACCTTTCACTTGATGATAGGCTAAACATTGATGATAGTGGAAGAGATGTAAAACAATGTTGATTAATGGCAATACTGTGGAAATTCAGGTAAGCGACTTCATTTGGGATCAGGAATCATTCACTGAAACTTTAACGAGATGTGAATTTAGAAGTAAAATGGGAACGAGGAAAATAGCGAGTTTGTGGACTGTTGGAAGTGAAAAAATCATCTGCTTTTTGTATTGATGGCAAGAGAGATTTAAAATCTCAGGAAAAGTGAGTTATTATCCAAGCAATATTAATTTTTCTATCATCCCAAATTAACATGTTTTATAGTCTTAGATATTTTTCTTCAAATTTCTTGAAATTGGAAACGGGTTAAAATAGATAGCACCACTAGCCTATGTCTCTCAAACTTCTTGGATACAAAGTGGGACGAGTTCGAGATAATATATACTCTTTGTGAAAGCCAATGGACAAGACAAAATATGAGAATACCATTAAAAGTTTGACCACTTTAGACAAGGATAAATGTAGTTTAGCCATGGTGATCTTACAGCCAGGTCAGCGGGGATCAACATGAGTGGAGGTCGAAGCAAAGGATTCAACTAGCCTCGGCAGTCTAAAATGATGCTGACATTTATCTCCTTGATGACCACTAACGATGATCTTATTGATACTCCCACCTTCTTTGCTATTCATTCATGTCCAGATTATCGCTGATTACTTAATTATCGATCAATGGTTGGCCTAATTTGATGTGAAACTAATTGCATTTTGTAATTATAGGTAATGTCATGAAGCTGCTCTAAAAGAAAAAGCAGTCATTTTAGTGACTCGTCAAGTAGAGTTTACTCTCTGAGTTGATAAAATCACAGTAAAGTATCCCATTTAAATTTACATTATGTTTGAAGCATAATTCTTATGTGACGACCCTTCCCAATTCTAGGTGATGGAGGGTGGAAAAGTTGCTACATTCGAGGTAATTATGGCGATCTCCTTACGGATGGGCTGACCATTTGAACAGCTTGTTAGACGTAAAAGATACAATAAAAGAGTTGGATCAAAATAGTGAAGCCAACAGGATTACGAAAATGAGGTAATGGATCATTGAGGAAGAAATCTCGCGGTTTTTATCTTACTAAGATCAAAATGAGGAGATCTCTACCAAGGAGTCAACTTCGAGTACAACTTACACAAGAAGAAGAAAAAGAGATTGGTGATGTTGGTTGAAGCCATTAAGGATTATATTTCATTTTCGGGTCATTAGTGCTGTGTTTGATGATATGCTTACAATCTGCTGTTACTTCGGGCTGCATCAACCTTTTGGCTTGCTATAGACGTTGAAATACCAAAAGTAACTAGTGCCACCTTTATTGGAATTTACTTTCATTAATTTCATTTGTTAGTAATGCGTTTGTATATCTAAGGTCTTTCTTAAGCTGCACATCTTGGACTAAGCCTCTATGACGTTATTTACTCTGAATTTCAGAGGCTATTTTCATTTTCCTGGTGTTCTTTGACTCAACTTACATAGGAAGGATTTTAACGAGGAAGTAAATTTGGAATATAATCTATATAATTTCATACGTATATTCTTGATGTTTAGTCCTTTTACCATAAATTTGTACCATTTTTTCTCATACCAGGCTTCTTGATTTGAGTATTTTTGGACACAGATATTCCTTATTCCATCGCTACATGTAAGTGTAGCTATTGAAATTATAGTGACAATTGGTATAATGGAACGATCACATGGCAAGTTCTCATTATTGCTATTCTGCTATGGTTGCATCAAAATATATTCAGGTTTATTCTTTCTAAATTTCTTGATTTACATTCTCTGTCCTATCCGAATCCATGGAACTAAGTAACTTTAAATCTTTTTCTTTTGCAATTGAAAGGATATTATCAAAAAGCCTGCAGGTAAATAATAAGAATGAATGGAACCACAAAATAATTCATAAATTTTACTAAATTTGAGACATCACTTGGAGTTGTGACAATAAAAGCATTCAATATGAGTCGATATAGATTTTTAAAAACTACCTAATGCTTTTGGACACAGATACAACAATGTTCTTTCATTCTAATGGGACCATGGAATGGTTAGTTTTAAGTTGAAGTACTGAGAAATTTGTGAGTCTTCCACTGCGACTTTATTATTTATTCTACTTCTCGAGGGATCATATCCCGAGTAACATTAATTCAAAAAATTTGTTACGACGGTAAGCTTTTTGTTCATGCTGTAAGATGCTAATTATTCTTGGCAATTCTCCTGGTGAGTAGGTCTTGTGGGTTTATCTCTTGCCCATGCTTTCTCATTGTGTTGCGACACAAGTCTTTTGGACAAGATTTTTGCAATTTTATCAAACTATATTATCTCTGTTGGTCAAATAGTTCATTCATGTCTGGAGCCATGCGCCGTGTGTTGATAACGACCTCCATCTTCATGGCTTCCAAGAGTGAGATTGATCTTCAAGCCTTGGGGTAACAAAAACCTTTTTTATTGTTTTATTTTGGTGAAGTTT
>JAUPTC010000886.1:0-33447 GCA_030762895.1 Sophora flavescens | reverse complement strand
AAAAGAACTGGTTAAAGGTTCACTTTTAACGCCGCGTTTAAAGAACCGACGCTGAAAGTGGCTCACTAGAAAATCAATCACCCTTTACTTCAGCTTGTTAAAAGAACTCAGTTAAAAGGTTCACTTTTAACGCCACTTGAAGACCCCCCGAAAATGGGCCCACTAAAAAATTCAATCACCCTTTACTTCAGTTGTTAAAAGAACTGAAGTTAAAAGGTTCACTTTTAACGTCAGTTGTTTAAAGAACTGACGCTGAAAGTGGCTCACTAGAAAATCAATCACCTTTTACTTCAGTTGTTAAAAGAACTGAAGTTAAAAGGTTCACTTTTAACGTCAGTTGTTTAAAGAAAGTGGCTCACAAAAAAATCAATCACCTTTTACTTCAGTTGTTAAAAGAACTGAAGTTAAAAGGTTCACTTTTAACGTCAGCTGTTTAAAGAACCGAAGTTGAAAGTGGCTCACTAAAAAATCTACCACCTTTTACTTCAGTTGTTATAACAACTGAAGTTAAACAGTTCACTTTTAACGTCAGTTGTTTAAAAAACTGACGTTGAAAGTGGCTCACTAGAAAATCAATCACCTTTTACTTCAGTTGTTAAAAGAACCCAAGTTAAAAGGTTCACTTTTAACGTCAGTTGTTTAAAGAACTGACGTTGAAAGTGGCTGACTAGAAAATCAATCACCCTTTACTTCAGTTGTTAAAAGAACTGAAGTTAAAAGGTTCACTTTTAACGCCAGATTAAAGAAGACGCTAAAAGTGGGTCACTAAAAATCAATCACCTTTTACTTCAGCTTTTAAAAGAACCGTTAAAGGTTCACTTTTAACGCCGTTTGTTTAAAGAACTCGACGAGAAAGTGGCTCATAGAAAATCAATCACCTTTTTCAGTTTTAACGTCAGTTGTTTAAAGAACTAACGTTAAAAGTGGCTGACTAGAAATCAATCACCTTTACTTGTTGTTAAAAGAAGTTAAGTTCACTTTTAACGCCGCTTGTTTAAAGAACTGACGCTAAAAGTGGCTCACTAAAATCAATCACCTTTTACTTCAGTTGTTAAAAGAACCGGGTTAAAAGGTTCACTTTTAACGCCATTGTTTAAAGAAATGTCGTTGAAAGTGGCTCACTAGAAAATCAATCACCTTTTACTTCGCAGTTAAAAGAACTGGTTAAAGGTTCACTTTTAACGCCATTGTTTAAAGAACGACGTTGAAAGTGGCTCACTAGAAAATCAATCACCTTTACTTCGTGTTAAAAGAATCAGTTAAAGGTTCACTTTAACGCCGTGTTTAAAGAACTGACGTTAAAGTGGCTACTAAAAATCAATCACCTTTACTTGTTAAAAGAATCAAGTTAAAGGTTCACTTTAACGCCGCTGTTTAAAGAACTGACGTTAAAAGTGGCTCACTAGAAAATCAATCACCTTTACTTCGTTGTTAAAAGAACTGGTTAAATTACTTTAACGCCTGTTTAAAGAACTGACGCTAAAGTGGCTCACTAAAAATCAATCACCTTTTACTTCGGTGTTAAAAGAATTGGTTAAAGGTTTACTTTAACGCCGCTTGTTTAAAGAATCGACGTTAAAAGTGGCTCACTAAAAATCAATCACCTTTACTTCAGTTGTTAAAAGAACTGGTTAAAGGTTCACTTTAACGCCGTTTTTAAAGAACCGACGTTAAAGTGGCTCACTAAAAATCAATCACCTTTACTTCTGTTAAAAGAACTGTGTTCACTTTAACGCCTTGTTTAAAGAACTGACGTTAAAAGTGGCTCACTAAAAATCAATCACCTTTACTTCAGCTTTAAAAGAACTGGTTAAAGGTTCACTTTTAACGTCTTGTTTAAAGAACTGACGTTAAAAGTGGCTCACTAAAAATCAATCACCTTTACTTAAAGAATGTGTTCACTTTTAACGCCGCTTGTTTAAAGAACTGACGTTGAAAGTGGCTCACTAAAAATCAATCACCTTTACTTCGCTGTTAAAAGAACTGGTTAAAGTTCACTTTAACGCCGTTGTTTAAAGAACTGACGTTGAAAGTGGCTCACTAAAAATCAATCACCTTTTACTTCGGTTAAAAGAATGGTTAAAGGTTCACTTTAACGCCAGTTGTTTAATGAACTGACGTTAAAAGTGGCTCACTAAAAAATCAATCACCTTTTACTTCAGTGTTAAAAGAACTGGTTAAGGTTCACTTTTAACGCCGTTGTTTAAAGAACTGACGTTAAAAGTGGTCACTAAAAATCAATCACCTTTACTTCGTTGTTAAAAGAACTGGTTAAAGGTTCACTTTAACGCCGTTGTTTAAAGAACCGACGTTAAAGTGGCTCACTAAAAATCAATCACCTTTACTTTTAAAAGAAGTTAATTCACTTTTAACGCCGCTTGTTTAAAGAACTGACGTTAAAAGTGGCTCACTAGAAATCAATCACCTTTTACTTCGCTTGTTAAAAGAACTGGTTAAAGGTTCACTTTTAACGCTGTTGTTTAAAGAACTGACGCTGAAAGTGGCTCACTAAAAATCAATCACCTTTACTTCAGTTGTTAAAAGAACTAGGTTCACTTTTAACGCCGCTTGTTTAAAGAACTGACGTTGAAAGTGGCTCACTAAAAATCAATCACCTTTACTTCGCTTGTTAAAAGAACTGGTTAAAGGTTCACTTTAACGTTGTTTAAAGAACTGACGTTAAAGTGGATCACTAGAAAATCAAACTCCTTTACTTCAGTTGTTAAATGAACTGGTTAAAGGTTCACTTTAACGCCAGTGTTTAAAGAACTGACGTTAAGTGGTCACTAAAAATCAATCACCTTTACTTCGTGTTAAAAGAATGTATCACTTTTAAGTTGTTTAAAGAACTGACGCTAAAAGTGGCTCACTAAAAAATCAATCACCTTTACTTCGTTGTTAAAAGAATCAAGTTAAAGGTTCACTTTAACGGTGTTTAAAGAACTGACGCTGAAAGTGGCTCACTAGAAAATCAATCACCTTTACTTCAGTGTTAAAAGAACTGGTTAAAGGTTCACTTTAACGCCGGTTGTTTAAAGAATGACGTTGAAAGTGGCTCACTAGAAAATCAATCACCTTTTACTTCAGTTGTTAAAAGAACTGGGTAAAGGTTCACTTTAACGCCGTTGTTTAAAGAACTGACGTTGAAAGTGGCTCACTAAAAATCAATCACCTTTACTTCGTTGTTAAAAGAACTGGTTAAAGGTTCACTTTAACGCCGTTGTTTAAAGAACGACGTTAAAAGTGGCTCACTAAAAATCAATCACCTTTACTTAGCTGTTAAAAGAACTGGTTAAAGTCATTTTAACGCCAGTGTTTAAAGAACTGACGTTAAAGTGGCTCACTAGAAAATCAATCACCTTTACTTCGTGTTAAAAGAACTGGTTAAAGTTCACTTTAACGCCGTTGTTTAAAGAACTGACGCTAAAAGTGGCTCACTAAAAATCAATCACCTTTACTTCGTGTTAAAAGAACTGTTAAGGTTCACTTTAACGCCAGTGTTTAAAGAACTGACGTTAAAGTGGCTCACTAAAAATCAATCACCTTTACTTCAAATTAACGGTGTTTAAAGAACGACGAAAGTGGCTCACTAAAAATCAATCACTTTACTTCACTTGTTAAAAGAATCGGTTAAAAGTTTCACTTTAACGCCAGTTGTTTAAAGAACTGACGTGAAAAGTGGCTCACTAAAAATCAATCACCTTTACTTCTTGTTAAAAGAACTGTTAAAGGTTCACTTTTAACGCCGCTTGTTTAAAGAACTGACGTTGAAAGTGGCTCACTAAAAATCAATCACCTTTACTTCGGTTGTTAAAAGAATCAAGTTAAAAGTTCACTTTAACGCCGGTGTTTAAAGAACTTTCGTTAAAAGTGGCTCACTAAAAAACAATCACCTTTACTTCAGTTGTTAAAAGAACTGGTTAAAAGTTCACTTTAACGCCGTTGTTTAAAGAACTGACGTTGAAAGTGGCTCACTAGAAAATCAATCACCTTTACTTCGTGTTAAAAGAACTAATGGTTCACTTTAACGCCGTGTTTAAAGAACTGACGTTGAAAGTGGCTCACTAAAAATCAATCACCTTTACTTCAGTTGTTAAAAGAATCATTAAAAGGTTCACTTTTAACGCCGGTTGTTTAAAGAACTGACGTTGAAAGTGGCTCACTAGAAAATCAATCACCTTTACTTCGTGTTAAAGAAGTTAGGTTCACTTTAACGCCGCTTGTTTAAAGAACTGACGTTAAATGGCTCACTAAAAATCAATCACCTTTTACTTCGTTGTTAAAAGAACCAGTTAAGGGTCACTTTAACGCCTTGTTTAAAGAACTGACGCTGAAAGTGGCTCACTAGAAAATCAATCACCTTTACTTCAGTTGTTAAAAGAACAAGGTTCACTTTAACGCCGTTGTTTAAAGAACTGACGTTAAAAGTGGCTCACAAAAATCAATCACCTTACTTCGCTGTTAAAAGAACCGGTTTACGCGTTTAAAGAACTATAAGTAAAAAATCAATCACCTTTACTTCGTTGTTAAAAGAATGTTAAAGGTTCACTTTAACGCCGGTTGTTTAAAGAACTGACGTAAAGTGGCTCACTAAAAATCAATCACCTTTACTTCGGTTGTTAAAAGAATGGTTAAAGGTTCACTTTAACGCCGGTTGTTTAAAGAACTGACGTTGAAAGTGGCTCACTAGAAAATCAATCACCTTTACTTCAGTTGTTAAAAGAACTGGTTAAAGGTTCACTTTAACGCCGCTGTTTAAAGAACTGACGTTGAAAGTGGCTCACTAAAAATCAATCACCTTTACTTCGCTGTTAAAAGAACTGGTTAAAGGTTCACTTTAACGCCCTTGTTTAAAGAACTGACGTTGAAAGTGGCTCACTAGAAAATCAATCACCTTTACTTCGTTGTTAAAAGAACTGGTTAAAGGTTCACTTTAACGCCATTGTTTAAAGAACTGACGTGAAAGTGGCTCACTAAAAATCAATCACCTTTACTTCAGTTGTTAAAAGAACTGGTTAAAGGTTCACTTTAACGCCGCTTGTTTAAAGAACTGACTTAAAAGTGGCTCACTAAAAATCAATCACCTTTACTTCGTTGTTAAAAGAACTGGTTAAAGGTTCACTTTAACGCCGTTGTTTAAAGAACTGACGTTAAAAGTGGCTCACTAGAAAATCAATCACCTTTACTTCGTTGTTAAAAGAACTGGTTAAAGGTTCACTTTAACGCCGTTGTTTAAAGAACTGACGTTAAAAGTGGCTCACTAAAAATCAATCACCTTTACTTCAGTTGTTAAAAGAACTGAAAAAAGGTTCACTTTAACGCCGTTTGTTTAAAGAACTGACGCTAAAAGTGGCTCACTAAAAATCAATCACCTTTACTTCGCTTGTTAAAAGAACTGGTTAAAGGTTCACTTTAACGCCGTTGTTTAAAGAACTGACGTTGAAAGTGGCTCACTAAAAATCAATCACCTTTACTTCAGTTGTTAAAAGAACTGGTTAAAGGTTCACTTTAACGCCGCTTGTTTAAAGAACTGACGTTAAAAGTGGCTCACTAAAAATCAATCACCTTTACTTCGCTTGTTAAAAGAATGTTAAAAGGTTCACTTTAACGCCGTTGTTTAAAGAACTGACGTAAAGTGTCACTAAAAATCAATCACCTTTACTTCTGTTAAAAGAACTGATAATTCACTTTAACGCCCTTGTTTAAAGAACTGACGCTAAAAGTGGCTCACTAAAAATCAATCACCTTTACTTCGTGTTAAAAGAACCGGTTAAAGGTTCACTTTTAACGCCGTTGTTTAAAGAACTGACGTTAAAAGTGGCTCACTAAAAATCAATCACCTTTACTTCAGTTGTTAAAAGAACTGGTTAAAGGTTCACTTTAACGCCGTTTAAAGAACTGACGCTGAAAGTGGCTCACTAGAAAATCAATCACCTTTTACTTCGCTTGTTAAAAGAACAAGTTAAAGGTTCACTTTAACGCCGGTTGTTTAAAGAACTGACGTTAAAAGTGGCTCACTAAAAATCAATCACCTTTACTTCGTTGTTAAAAGAACTGGTTAAAGGTTCACTTTTAACGCCGCTTGTTTAAAGAACTCGACGCTGAAAGTGGCTCACTAGAAAATCAATCACCTTTTACTTCGTTGTTAAAAGAACCGGTTAAAAGGTTCACTTTAACGCCATTTGTTTAAAGAACTGACGCTAAAAGTGGCTCACTAAAAATCAATCACCTTTTACTTCGTTGTTAAAAGAACTGGTTAAAGGTTCACTTTAACGCCGCTTGTTTAAAGAACTGACGTTGAAAGTGGCTCACTAAAAATCAATCACCTTTTACTTCGCTTGTTAAAAGAATCGTTAAAGTTCACTTTAACGCCTTGTTTAAAGAACTGACGTTGAAAGTGGCTCACTAAAAATCAATCACCTTTACTTCGTGTTAAAAGAATTTTTGCTTAAAGAACTGACGTTAAAAGTGGCTCACTAAAAATCAATCACCTTTACTTCGCTTGTTAAAAGAACTGGTTAAAAGGTTCACTTTTAACGCCGTTTGTTTAAAGAACTGACGTTAAAAGTGGCTCACTAAAAATCAATCACCTTTTACTTCGTTGTTAAAAGAATCAGTTAAAGGTTCACTTTAACGCCGCTTGTTTAAAGAACTGACGTTGAAAGTGGCTCACTAGAAAATCAATCACCTTTACTTCGTGTTAAAAGAACTGGTTAAAGGTTCACTTTAACGCCGTTGTTTAAAGAACTGACGTTAAAAGTGGCTCACTAAAAATCAATCACCTTTACTTCGTTGTTAAAAGAACTGGTTAAAGGTTCACTTTAACGCCTTTGTTTAAAGAACTGACGTTGAAAGTGGCTCACTAGAAAATCAATCACCTTTTACTTCGTTGTTAAAAGAACTGAAGTTTACTTTTAACGCCGCTTGTTTAAAGAACTAACGTTAAAAGTGGCTCACTAGAAAATCAATCACCTTTACTTCGTTGTTAAAAGAACCGGTTAAAGGTTCACTTTAACGCCTTTGTTTAAAGAACTGACGTTGAAAGTGGCTCACTAAAAATCAATCACCTTTACTTCGCTTGTTAAAAGAACTGGTTAAAGGTTCACTTTTAACGCCGTTGTTTCAAGAACTGACGTTGAAAGTGGCTCACTAGAAAATCAATCACCTTTTACTTCGTTGTTAAAAGAATCAGTTAAAGGTTCACTTTAACGCCGTTGTTTAAAGAACTGACGCTGAAAGTGGCTCACTAAAAATCAATCACCTTTACTTCGTTGTTAAAAGAACCGGTTAAAGGTTCACTTTAACGCCGCTTGTTTAAAGAACTGACGTTGAAAGTGGCTCACTAAAAATCAATCACCTTTACTTCGTTAAAAGAACTGGTTAAGGTTCACTTTAACGCCGTGTTTAAAGAATGACGTTGAAAGTGGCTCACTAAAAATCAATCACCTTTACTTCGTTGTTAAAAGAACTGGTTAAAAGTTCACTTTAACGCCTTGTTTAAAGAACTGACGTTAAAAGTGGCTCACTAAAAAATCAATCACCTTTACTTCGGTTAAAAGAACTGGTTATTTTAACGCCGTGTTTAAAGAACTGACGTTAAAGTGGCTCACTAGAAAATCAATCACCTTTACTTCGTTGTTAAAAGAACCGTTAAAGGTTCACTTTAACGCCTTTGTTTAAAGAACTGACGTTAAAAGTGGCTCACTAGAAAATCAATCACCTTTTACTTCGTTGTTAAAAGAACTGGTTAAAGGTTCACTTTAACGCCGGTTGTTTAAAGAACTGACGTTAAAAGTGGCTCACTAAAAATCAATCACCTTTACTTCGTTGTTAAAAGAATGGTTAAAGGTTCACTTTAACGTTTAAAGAACTGACGCTGAAAGTGGCTCACTAAAAATCAATCACCTTTACTTCGTTAAAAGAATGGTTAAAGGTTCACTTTAACGCCGCTTGTTTAAAGAACTGACGTGAAAGTGGCTCACTAGAAAATCAATCACCTTTACTTCGTGTTAAAAGAACCGTTAAAGGTTCACTTTTAACGCCGTTGTTTAAAGAATGACGTTAAAAGTGGCTCACTAGAAATCAATCACCTTTACTTCAGTTTTAAAAGAACTGGTTAAAGGTTCACTTTAACGCCGTTTGTTTAAAGAACTGACGTTGAAAGTGGCTCACTAGAAAATCAATCACCTTTTACTTCAGGTGTTAAAAGGACTGAATGTTTAAGGTTCTCTTTTATCGTCAGTTGTTTAAAGAACTGACGTTGTAAGTGGCTCACTAGAAAATCAATCACCTTTTACTTCAGTTGTTAATAGAACTGGTTAAAGGTTCACTTTAACGCCATGTTTAAAGAACTGACGTTGAATGTGGCTCACTAGAAAATCAATCACCTTTACTTCAGTTGTTAAAAGAATGAGTTAAAGGTTCACTTTTAACGCCGCTTGTTTAAAGAACTGACGTTAAAAGTGGCTCACTAAAAAATCAATCACCTTTACTTCAGTTGTTAAAAGAACTGGTTAAAGGTTCACTTTAACGCCGTTGTTTAAAGAACTGACGTTAAAAGTGGCTCACTAAAAATCAATCACCTTTACTTCGCTTGTTAAAAGAACTGGTTAAAGGTTCACTTTAACGCCGCTTGTTTAAAGAACTGACGTTGAAAGTGGCTCACTAAAAATCAATCACCTTTACTTCGTGTTAAAAGAACCGGTTAAAGGTTCACTTTAACGCCGCTTGTTTAAAGAACGACGTTGAAAGTGGCTCACTAGAAAATCAATCACCTTTACTTCAGTTGTTAAAAGAACTGGTTAAAGGTTCACTTTTAACGCCGTTTGTTTAAAGAACTGACGCTAAAAGTGGCTCACTAAAAATCAATCACCTTTTACTTCGCTTAAAAGAACTCAGTTAAAGGTTCACTTTTAACGCCGCTTGTTTAAAGAACGACGTAAAGTGGCTCACTAAAAATCAATCACCTTTACTTCGTTGTTAAAAGAACTGGTTAAAGGTTCACTTTAACGCCATTTGTTTAAAGAACGACGTTGAAAGTGGCTCACTAAAAATCAATCACCTTTTACTTGTGTTAAAAGAACTGGTTAAAGGTTCACTTTAACGGTTGTTTAAAGAACCGACGTTGAAAGTGGCTCACTAAAAATCAATCACCTTTACTTCGTGTTAAAAGAAGGTAAAAGGTTCACTTTAACGCCGTTGTTTAAAGAACGACGTTGAAAGTGGCTCACTAAAAATCAATCACCTTTACTTGTTTTAAAAGAAGTTGGTTCACTTTAACGCCGTTGTTTAAAGAACTGACGTTGAAAGTGGCTCACAAAAAATCAATCACCTTTACTTGTTGTTAAAAGAATAGTTAAAGGTTCACTTTAACGCCGCTTGTTTAAAGAACTGACGTTGAAAGTGGCTCACTAAAAATCAATCACCTTTACTTCGTGTTAAAAGAATGTTAAAGGTTCACTTTAACGCCGTTGTTTAAAGAACTGACGTTGAAAGTGGCTCACTAAAAATCAATCACCTTTACTTCAGTTGTTAAAAGAATAGTTAAAGGTTCACTTTAACGCCATTGTTTAAAGAACTGACGTTAAAAGTGGCTCACTAAAAATCAATCACCTTTACTTCGTGTTAAAAGAACTGGTTAAAGGTTCACTTTAACGCCGTTGTTTAAAGAATGACGTTAAAGTGGCTCACTAAAAATCAATCACCTTTTACTTCAGTGTTAAAAGAACTGGTTAAAGGTTCACTTTAACGTCGGTTGTTTAAAGAACTGACGTTAAAGTGGCTCACTAAAAATCAATCACCTTTTACTTCGTTGTTAAAAGAACTGGTTAAAGGTTCACTTTAACGCCGGTTGTTTAAAGAATGACGTTGAAAGTGGCTCACTAAAAATCAATCACCTTTACTTCAGTTGTTAAAAGAAGTTAAAGGTTCACTTTAACGCCAGTTGTTTAAAGAACTGACGCTGAAAGTGGCTCACTAAAAATCAATCACCTTTTACTTCGTTGTTAAAAGAACCGGTTAAAGGTTCACTTTTAACGCCATTTGTTTAAAGAACTGACGTTGAAAGTGGCTCACTAAAAATCAATCACCTTTACTTCAGTTGTTAAAAGAACTGAGTTAAAGGTTCACTTTAACGTCGTTGTTTAAAGAACTGACGTTGAAAGTGGCTCACTAAAAATCAATCACCTTTTACTTCGTTGTTAAAAGAACTGTTAAAGGTTCACTTTAACGCCATTGTTTAAAGAACTGACGTTGAAAGTGGCTCACTAAAAAATCAATCACCTTTTACTTCGTTGTTAAAAGAACTGGTTAAAGGTTCACTTTAACGCCATTTGTTTAAAGAACTGACGTTGAAAGTGGCTCACTAAAAATCAATCACCTTTACTTCAGTTGTTAAAAGAACTGGTTAAAGGTTCACTTTAACGCCGTTGTTTAAAGAACTGACGTTGAAAGTGGCTCACTAAAAATCAATCACCTTTACTTCGTTGTTAAAAGAACTGGTTAAAGGTTCACTTAACGCTGTTTAAAGAACGACGTTGAAAGTGGCTCACTAGAAAATCAATCACCTTTTACTTCAGTTGTTAAAAGAACTGGTTAAAAGGTTCACTTTAACGCCATTTGTTTAAAGAAGACGCTGAAAGTGGCTCACTAAAAATCAATCACCTTTACTTCATTGTTAAAAGAATGGTTAAAGGTTCACTTTAACGTCGTTGTTTAAAGAACTGACGTTAAAAGTGGCTCACTAAAAATCAATCACCTTTTACTTGATTGTTAAAAGAAGGTTAAAGGTTCACTTTAACGCCGTTGTTTAAAGAACTGACGTTGAAAGTGGCTCACTAGAAAATCAATCACCTTTACTTCAGTTGTTAAAAGAACTGGTTAAAGGTTCACTTTAACGCCGTTTGTTTAAAGAACTGACGTTAAAAGTGGCTCACTAGAAAATCAATCACCTTTTACTTGTTGTTAAAAGAACGGTTAAAAGTTCACTTTACGCTTTAAAGAACTGACGTTAAAGTGGCTCACTAAAAATCAATCACCTTTACTTTAAAAGAATATAAAGGTTCACTTTAACGCCGTTGTTTAAAGACTACGTTAAAAGTGGCTCACTAAAAATCAATCACCTTTACTGGTTAAAAGAACCGGTTAAAGGTTCACTTTAACGCCGTTGTTTAAAGAACTGACGTTGAAAGTGGCTCACTAGAAAATCAATCACCTTTACTTGTTGTTAAAAGAAGTTAAAGGTTCACTTTAACGCCGTTGTTTAAAGAAGACGTTGAAAGTGGCTCACTAAAAAATCAAACACCTTTACTTCAGTTGTTAAAAGAACTGGTTAAAGGTTCACTTTAACGCCGGTTGTTTAAAGAACCGACGTTGAAAGTGGCTCACTAAAAATCAATCACCTTTACTTCATTGTTAAAAGAACGGTTAAAGGTTCACTTTAACGCCGGTGTTTAAAGAAGACGTTGAAAGTGGCTCACTAAAAATCAATCACCTTTTACTTCGTTGTTAAAAGAACTGAGTTAAAGGTTCACTTTAACGCCGTTGTTTAAAGAACTGACGTAAAGTGGCTCACTAAAAATCAATCACCTTTTACTTCAGTTGTTAAAAGAACTGGTTAAAGGTTCACTTTAACGCCAGTTGTTTAAAGAACTGACGTTGAAAGTGGCTCACTAGAAATCAATCACCTTTACTTCATTGTTAAAAGAACTGGTTAAAGGTTCACTTTAACGCCGTTGTTTAAAGAACGACGTTGAAAGTGGCTCACTAGAAATCAATCACCTTTACTTCATTGTTAAAAGAACTGAGTTAAAGGTTCACTTTAACGTCGTTGTTTAAAGAACTGACGTTGAAAGTGGCTCACTAAAAATCAATCACCTTTACTTCAGTTGTTAAAAGAATGGTTAAAGTTCACTTTAACGTCATTTGTTTAAAGAACTGACGTTGAAAGTGGCTCACTAGAAAATCAATCACCGTTACTTTTGTTAAAAGAATTAACTTAACGCTTGTTTAAAGAACTGACGTTAAAAGTGGCTCACTAAAAATCAATCACCTTTACTTCTTGTTAAAAGAACTGGTTAAAGGTTCACTTTAACGCCGTTGTTTAAAGAACTGACGTTGAAAGTGGCTCACTAAAAAATCAATCACCTTTACTTATTGTTAAAAGAACTGAGTTAAAGGTTCACTTTAACGCCATTGTTTAAAGAACTGACGTTGAAAGTGGCTCACTAAAAATCAATCACCTTTACTTCAGTTGTTAAAAGAACCGGTTAAAGGTTCACTTTAACGTCATGTTTAAAGAACTGACGTGAAAGTGGCTCACTAAAAATCAATCACCTTTACTTCAGTTGTTAAAAGAACTGGTTAAAGGTTCACTTTAACGCCGTTGTTTAAAGAACTGACGTTGAAAGTGGCTCACTAAAAATCAATCACCTTTACTTCATTGTTAAAAGAACTGGTTAAAGGTTCACTTTAACGCCGTTGTTTAAAGAACTGACGTTGAAAGTGGCTCACTAAAAAATCAAACACCTTTTACTTCGTTGTTAAAAGAACTGGTTAAATCCTCGCCGTGTTTAAAGAACTGACGTTGAAAGTGGCTCACTAAAAATCAATCACCTTTACTTCATTGTTAAAAGAACTGTTAAAGGTTCACTTTAACGTCAGTTGTTTAAAGAACTGACGTTGAAAGTGGCTCACTAAAAAATCAATCACCTTTACTTCGTGTTAAAAGAAGGTTAAAGGGTCACTTACGCCGTTGTTTAAAGAACCGACGTTGAAAGTGGCTCACTAAAAAATCAATCACTTTTTACTTAGTTGTTAAAAGAACTGGTTAAAGGTTCACTTTAACGTCGTTGTTTAAAGAACTGACGTTGAAAGTGGCTCACTAAAAAATCAATCACCTTTTACTTGTTGTTAAAAGAACTGGTTAAAGGTTCACTTTAACGCCGTTGTTTAAAGAACTGACGTTGAAAGTGGCTCACTAAAAATCAATCACCTTTTACTTCATTGTTAAAAGAACTGAAGTTAAAGGTTCACTTTAACGCAGTTGTTTAAAGAACTGACGTTGAAAGTGGCTCACTAAAAATCAATGACCTTTTACTTCAGTTGTTAAAAGAATCGGTTAAAGGTTCACTTTAACGTCGTTGTTTAAGAACTGACGTTGAAAGTGGCTCTCAAAAAAATCAATCACCTTTTACTTGTGTTAAAAGAAGGTTAAAGGTTCACTTTATCGTCATTTGTTTAAAGAACTGACGTTGAAAGTGGCTCACTAAAAAATCAATCACCCTTACTTTTGTTAAAAGAACTGGTTAAAGGTTCACTTTAACGTCGTTTGTTTAAAGAACTGACGTTAAAAGTGGCTCACTAAAAATCAATCACCTTTACTTGTTGTTAAAAGAACTGAGTTAAAGGTTCACTTTAACGTCATTTGTTTAAAGAAATTTGGTTGAAAGTGGCTCACTAAAAATCAATCACCTTTTACTTCAGTTGTTAAAAGAACTGCAGTTAAAGGTTCACTTTAACGTCGTTTGTTTAAAGAACCGACGTTGAAAGTGGCTCACTAAAAATCAATCACCTTTACTTATTGTTAAAAGAACGGTTAAAGGTTCACTTTAACGTCGTTGTTTAAAGAACTGACGTTGAAAGTGGCTCACTAGAAAATCAATCACCTTTTACTTCATTGTTAAAAGAATGAGTTAAAGGTTCACTTTACGCATTTGTTTAAAGAAGCGTTGAAAGTGGCTCACTAAAAAATCAATCACCTTTTACTTCATTGTTAAAAGAACTGAGTTAAAGGTTCACTTTAACGCCGTGTTTAAAGAACTGACGTTGAAAGTGGCTCACTAAAAATCAATCACCTTTACTTCATTGTTAAAAGAAAGTTAAAGGTTCACTTTAACGTCATTGTTTAAAGAACTGACGTTGAAAGTGGCTCACTAAAAATCAATCACCTTTTACTTAGTTGTTAAAAGAAGGTTAAAGGTTCACTTTAACGTCGGTTGTTTAAAGAACTGACGTTGAAAGTGGCTCACTAAAAAATCAATCACCTTTACTTGTTGTTAAAAGAACGAAGTTAAAGGTTCACTTTAACGTCGGTTGTTTAAAGAACGACGTTGAAAGTGTCACTAAAAAATCAATCACCTTTTACTTCATTGTTAAAAGAACGTTAAAGACGCTTGTTTAAAGAACTGACGTTGAAAGTGGCTCACTAAAAATCAATCACCTTTTACTTCATTGTTAAAAGAACTGAAGTTAAAGGTTCACTTTAACGCCATTTGTTTAAAGAACTGACGTTGAAAGTGGCTCACTAGAAAATCAATCACCTTTACTTTTGTTAAAAGAAGTTAAAGGTTCACTTTACGTCAGTTGTTTAAAGAACTGACGTTGAAAGTGGCTCACTAAAAATCAATCACCTTTACTTGATTGTTAAAAGAACGGTTAAAGGTTCACTTACGTCGGTTGTTTAAAGAACTGACGTTGAAAGTGGCTCACTAAAAAATCAAACACCTTTTACTTCATTGTTAAAAGAACTGAAGTTAAAGGTTCACTTTACGTCATTTGTTTAAAGAACTGCGTTGAAAGTGGCTCACTAAAAATCAATCACCTTTTACTTCATTGTTAAAAGAATGAGTAAATCACCGGTGTTTAAAGAACTGACGTTGAAAGTGGCTCACTAAAAATCAATCACCTTTTACTTCATTGTTAAAAGAACTGAGTTAAAGGTTCACTTTAACGTCATTTGTTTAAAGAACTGACGTTGAAAGTGGCTCACTAAAAATCAATCACCTTTTACTTCATTGTTAAAGAAGGTTAAAGGTTCACTTTACGTCGTTGTTTAAAGAACTGCGTTGAAAGTGGCTCACTAAAAAATCAATCACCTTTACTTCATTGTTAAAAGAATGAGTTAAAGGTTCACTTTCGTCGTTGTTTAAAGACGCGTTGAAAGTGGCTCACTAAAAATCAATCACCTTTACTTATGTTAAAAGAACTGAGTTAAAGGTTCACTTCTGTTTAAAGAACTGACGTTGAAAGTGGCTCACTAAAAAATCAATCACCCTTTACTTCATTGTTAAAAGAATGAGTTAAAGGTTCACTTAACGTCTGTTGTTTAAAGAACTGACGTTGAAAGTGGCTCACTAAAAAATCAATCACCTTTTACTTCATTGTTAAAAGCGAGTTAAATCACTTTACGCCGTGTTTAAAGAACGAAAGTGGCTCACTAGAAAATCAATCACCCTTTACTTCAGTTGTTAAAAGAACTGAAGTTAAAAGGTTCACTTTTAACGTCAGTTGTTTAAAGAACTGAGGTTGAAAGTGGCTCACTAAAAATCAATCACCTTTTACTTCAGTTGTTTAAAGAACTGACGTTAAAAGTGGCTCACTTTTACTTCAGTTGCTTAAAGAACTGACGTTGAAAGTGGCTCACTAGAAAATCAATCACCTTTTACTTCAGTTGTTAAAAGAACTGAAGTTAAAAGGTTCACTTTTAACGTCAGTTGTTTAAAGAACTGACGTTGAAAGTGGCTCACTAAAAAATCAATCACCCTTTACTTCAGTTGTTAAAAGAACTGAAGTTAAACGGTTCATTTTGACGTCTGTTGTTTAAAGAACTGACGTTGAAAGTGGCTCACTAAAAAATCAACCACCCTTTACTTCATTGTTAAAAGAAGAAGTTAAAGTTCACTTTACGTCGGTTGTTTAAAGATCTGACGTTGAAAGTGGCTCACTAAAAATCAATCACCTTTACTTCATGTTAAAAGAAGTTAAAGGTTCACTTTACGTCAGTTGTTTAAAGAACGGCTTGAAAGTGGCTCACTAAAAATCAATCACCATTACTTTGTTAAAAGAATGGTTAAAGGTTCACTTCGTCATGTTTAAGAACTGCGTTGAAAGTGGCTCACTAAAAATCAATCACCTTTACTTATTGTTAAAGAACGAATAAAGGTTCACTTAACGTCAGTTGTTTAAAGAACTGACGTTGAAAGTGGCTCACTATAAATCAATCACCTTTACTTATTGTTAAAAGAATGAAGTTAAAGGTTCACTTTAACGTCATTTGTTTAAAGAACTGCGTTGAAAGTGGCTCACTAAAAATCAATCACCTTTACTTCATTGTTAAAGAAGAGTTAAAGGTTCACTTCGTCGTTGTTTAAAGAACTGACGTTGAAAGTGGCTCACTAAAAATCAATCACCTTTACTTCATTGTTAAAGAAGAGTTAAAGGTTCACTTCGTCAGTTGTTTAAAGAACTGACGTTGAAAGTGGCTCACTAAAAATCAATCACCTTTACTTCATTGTTAAAAGAAAAGTTAAAGGTTCACTTACGTCAGTTGTTTAAAGAACTGCGTTGAAAGTGGCTCACTAGAAAATCAATCACCTTTACTTATTGTTAAAAGAAAAGTTAAAGGTTCACTTTCGCAGTTGTTTAAAGAACTGCGTTGAAAGTGGCTCACTAAAAATCAATCACCTTTTACTTATGTTAAAAGAACGAGTTAAAGGTTCACTTCGTCGGTTGTTTAAGAACTGCGTTGAAAGTGGCTCACTAGAAAATCAATCACCTTTACTTCAGTTGTTAAAAGAATGAAGTTAAAGGTTCACTTAACGTCAGTTGTTTAAAGAACTGCGTTGAAAGCGGCTCACTAAACATCAATCACCCTTTACTTATGTTGTTAACAGAACTTAAGTTAAAAGGTTCACTTATATCGTCAGTTGTTTAAAGAACTGAGGTTGAAAGTGGCTCACTAAAAATCAATCACCTTTTACTTCAGTTGTTAAAAGAATATAAGTTAAAAGGTTCACTTTCAACGTCGTTTGTTTAAAGAACTGCGTTGAAAGTGGCTCACTAAAAATCAATCACCTTTTACTTTTGTTAAAAAAAATTAAAAGTTCACTTAACGTCGTTGTTTAAAGAACTGCGTTGAAAGTGGCTCACTAAAAATCAATCACCTTTTACTTCATTGTTAAAAGAACTGAAGTTAAATTCACTTCGCAGTTGTTTAAAGAACTGCGTTGAAAGTGGCTCACTAAAAAATCAATCACCTTTTACTTCATTGTTAAAAGAAGAAGTTAAAGGTTCACTTCGTCATTGTTTAAGACGACGTTGAAAGTGGCTCACTAAAAAATCAATCACCTTTTACTTAGTTAGGTTAATTCACTCGTCAGTTGTTTAAAGAAATGTCGTTGAAAGTGGCTCACTAAAAATCAATCACCTTTACTTCATTGTTAAAAGAACTGAAGTTAAAGGTTCACTTTAACGTCATTGTTTAAAGAACTGACGTTGAAAGTGGCTCGCAAAAGAATCAATCACCTTTTACTTACATTGTTAAAAGAACGGAAGTTAAAAGGTTCACTGTTAACGTCAGTTGTTTAAAGAACTGACGTTGAAAGTGGTTCACTAAAAGAATCAATCACCTTTTACTTATGTTAAAAGAAAAAAAAAGTTTCACTTTCTATGTTAAAGAATAGTTAAAGGTCACTTTAATCATTGTTTAAGCTGTGTGTTAAAAATCAATCACCTTTTACTTGTTAAAAAAATATTAAAGTTTTAACGGTTGTTTAAAGAACTGACGTTGAAAGTGGCTCACTAAACAATCAATCACCTTTTACTTATTGTTAAAGAATGAAGTTAAAGGTTCACTTTCGTCAGTTGTTTAAAGAACTGACGTTGAAAGTGGCTCACTAGAAAATCAATCACCTTTTACTTGATTGTTAAAAGAAGAGTTAAAGGTTCACTTCGTTTGTTTAAGAACGCGTTGAAAGTGGCTCACTAAAAATCAATCACCTTTACTTCATGTTAAAGAAAAGTTAAAGGTTCACTTCGTCAGTTGTTTAAAGACGCGTTGAAAGTGGCTCACTAAAAATCAATCACCTTTTACTTGATTGTTAAAAGAAGAGTTAAAAGTCACTTCGTCCGTTTTAAAGAACTGGCGTTGAAAGTGGCTCACTAAAAATCAATCACCTTTTACTTATTGTTAAAAGAACTGAGTTAAAGGTTCACTTTCGCTTGTTTAAAGAACTGCGTTGAAAGTGGCTCACTAAAAATCAATCACCTTTTACTTCATTGTTAAAAGAACTGATGTTAAAGGTTCACTTTCGTCAGTTGTTTAAAGAACTGACGTTGAAAGTGGCTCACTAAAAAATCAATCACCTTTTACTTGATTGTTAAAGAACGAAGTTAAAGGTTCACTTCGTCAGTTGTTTAAAGAACGCGTTGAAAGTGGCTCACTAAAAAATCAATCACCTTTACTTGGTTGTTAAAAGAAGAAGTTAAAGGTTCACTTACGTCAGTTGTTTAAAGAACGGCGTTGAAAGTGGCTCACTAAAAATCAATCACCTTTTACTTGATGTTAAAAGAAGAAGTTAAAGGTTCACTTCGTCAGTTGTTTAAAGAACTGACGTTGAAAGTGGCTCACTAAAAATCAATCACCTTTTACTTGATTGTTAAAAGAACGAAGTTAAAGGTTCACTTACGTCAGTTGTTTAAAGAACGACGTTGAAAGTGGCTCACTAAAAAATCAATCACCTTTACTTATGTTAAAGTTAAAGTTCACTTCGTCATTTGTTTAAGACTGCGTTGAAAGTGGCTCACTAAAAATCAATCACCTTTTACTTATTGTTAAAGAAGTTAAAGGTTCACTTCGTCATTGTTTAAAGAACTGCGTTGAAAGTGGCTCACTAAAAAATCAATCACCTTTTACTTATTGTTAAAAGTTAAAACTCGTCGGTTGTTTAAAGAACTGCGTTGAAAGTGGCTCACTAAAAAATCAATCACCTTTACTTCATTGTTAAAAGAAGAAGTTAAAGGTTCACTTTAACTTCATTTGTATAAAGCACTGACGTTGAAAGTGGCTCACTAAAAATCAATCACCATTTACTTCATTGTTAAAAGAACTGAAGTTAAAAAAGAAGGCGTTAAAGTGGTCACTAAAAATCAATCACCTTTACTTTTGTTAAAAGAACTTTAAACGCCTTGTTTAAAGAACGCGTTGAAAGTGGCTCACTAAAAATCAATCACCTTTACTTGATTGTTAAAAGAAGAAGTTAAAGGTTCACTTGTATCGTCAGTTGTTTAAAGAACTGACGTTGAAAGTGGCTCACTAAAAATCAATCACCTTTACTTATGTTAAAAGAATAAGTTAAAGGTTCACTTCGTCATTTGTTTAAAGAACTGCGTTGAAAGTGGCTCACTAAAAAATCAATCACCTTTTACTTAAGAGTTAAAAGAATAGTTAAAGTAAACCCGTCATTGTTTAAAGAACGACGTTGAAAGTGGCTCACTAAAAATCAATCACCTTTACTTATTGTTAAAAGAAGAAGTTAAAGGTTCACTTACGTCGTTGTTTAAAGAACTGCGTTGAAAGTGGTCACTAAAAATCAATCACCTTTACTTCATTGTTAAAAGAACTGAAGTTAAAGGTTCACTTACGTCGTTGTTTAAAGACGTTGAAAGTGGCTCACTAAAAAATCAATCACCTTTTACTTGATTGTTAAAAGAACTGAAGTTAAAGGTTCACTTTCGTCAGTTGTTTAAAGAACGACGTTGAAAGTGGCTCACTAAAAATCAATCACCTTTACTTGATTGTTAAAAGAATGAAGTTAAAGGTTCACTTCGTCATTGTTTAAAGAACGCGTTGAAAGTGGCTCACTAAAAATCAATCACCTTTTACTTATTGTTAAAAGAACTGAAGTTAAAGGTTCACTTCGTCATTGTTTAAGAACTGCGTTGAAAGTGGCTACTAAAAATCAATCACCTTTACTTCATGTTAAAAGAACTGAAGTTAAAGGTTCACTTAACATCATTGTTTAAAGAGCGTTGAAAGTGGCTCACTAAAAAATCAATCACCTTGTACTTCATTGTTAAAGAATGAAGTTAAAGGTTCACTTTCGTCATTTGTTTAAAGACGCGTTCAAAGTGGCTCACTAAAAATCAATCACCTTTACTTCATTGTTAAAGAACTGAAGTTAAAAGTTCACTTCGTCGGTTGTTTAAAGACTGACTTTAAAAGTGACTCACAAAAAATCAATCACCTTTACTTCATTGTTAAAAGAACAAGTGGTATCATCACCCTTTACTTCAGTTAAAAACAGTTAAAGTTAAAGAAGCGTTGAAAGTGGTCACTAAAAATCAATCACCTTTTACTTTTAACGCCTTTTTAAAGAACTAACGTTAAAAGTGGTCACTAAAAATCAATCACCTTTTACTTCATGTTAAAAGAACGAAGTTAAAGGTTCACTTCCTACGTCAGTTGTTTAAAGAACTGACGTTGAAAGTGGCTCACTAAAAATCAACCACCTTTTACTTGATTGTTAAAGAACTGAGTTAAAGGTTCACTTCGTCGTTTAAAGAACGCGTTGAAAGTGGCTCACTAAAAATCAATCACCCTTTACTTCATTGTTAAAAGAACTGAAGTTAAAGGTTCACTTTTAACGTCGGTTGTTTAAAGACCGACGTTGAAAGTGGCTCACTAGAAAATCAATCACCTTTACTTCATTGTTAAAAGAACGAAGTTAAAGGTTCACTTTCGTCATTTGTTTAAAGAACTGCGTTGAAAGTGGTCACTAAAAATCAATCACCCTTTACTTCAGTGTTAAAAGAACTGAAGTTAAAGGTTCACTTCGTCAGTTGTTTAAGAACCGCGTTGAAAGTGGCTCACTAAAAATCAATCACCCTTTACTTCATTGTTAAAACAACTGAAGTTAAAGGTTCACTTTACGTCATTTGTTTAAAGAACTGCGTTGAAAGTGGCTCACTAAAAATCAACCACCTTTTACTTGATTGTTAAAGAAGAAGTTAAAGGTTCACTTAACATCAGTTGTTTAAACAACTGACGTTGAAAGTGGCTCACTAGAAAATCAATCACCTTTACTTTAGTTGTTAAAAGAATTGAAGTTAAAGTTCACTTTACGTCATTTGTTTAAGAACGCGTTGAAAGTGACTCACTAAAAATCAACCACCTTTTACTTGATTGTTAAAGACTGAAGTTAAAGGTTCACTTCGTCGGTTGTTTAAAGAACTGACGTTAAAAGTGACTCACAAAATAATCACCTTTACTTCATTGTTAAAGCTCTTAAAATCAATCACCCTTTACTTGTTGTTAAAAGAACTGAAGTTAAAGGTTCACTTTCGTCATTTGTTTAAAGAACGCGTTGAAAGTGGCTCACTAGAAAATCAATCACCTTTTTCACTTTAAGCGGTTGTTTAAAAACTAACGTTAAAAGTGGTGAAATCAATCACCTTTTACTTCAGTTGTTAAAAGAACCGAAGTTAAAAGGTTCACTTTTAACGTCAGTTGTTTAAAGAACTGACGTTGAAAGTGGCTCACTAAAAAATCAACCACCTTTTACTTCAGTTGTTAAAAGAACTGAAGTTAAAAGGTTCACTTTTAACGTCAGTTGTTTAAAGAACTGACGTTGAAAGTGGCTGACTAGAAAATCAATCACCCTTTACTTCAGTTGTTAAAAGAACCGAAGTTAAAAGGTTCACTTTTAACGTCAGTTGTTTAAAGACCGACGTTGAAAGTGGCTCACTAGAAAATCAATCACCCTTTACTTCAGTTGTTAAAAGAACTGAAGTTAAAAGGTTTACTTTTAACATCATTTGTTTAAAGAACTGACGTTGAAAGTGGCTGACTAGAAAATCAATCACCCTTTACTTCAGTTGTTAAAAGAAATGAAGTTAAAAGGTTCACTTTTAACGTCAGTTGTTTAAAGAACTGACGTTGAAAGTGGCTCACTAAAAAATCAATCACCCTTTACTTCAGTTGTTAAAACAACTGAAGTTAAAAGGTTCTAAATAAACGTCATTTGTTTAAAGAACTGACGTTGAAAGTGGCTCACTAGAAAATCAACCACCTTTTACTTTAGTTGTTAAAAGAACTGAAGTTAAAGTTCACTTTAACATCGTTGTTTAAAGAACGACGTTGAAAGTGGTGACTAGAAAATCAATCACCATTTACTTCATTGTTAAAAGAATTGAAGTTAAAGGTTCACTTACGTCAGTTGTTTAAAGAACCGACGTTGAAAGTGGCTCACTAGAAAATCAATCACCCTTTACTTCATTGTTAAAAGACTGAAGTTAAAGGTTCACTTCGTCATTTGTTTAAGAACTGCGTTGAAAGTAGCTCACTAAAAATCAATCACCTTTTACTTCAGTTTTTAAAAGAACTGAAGTTAAAGGTTCACTTACTCGTTGTTTAAAGAACTGACGTGAAAGTGGTGACTAGAAAATCAATCACCTTTACTTCATTGTTAAAGAACTGAAGTTAAAAGGTTCACTTTTAATGTCAGTTGTTTAAAGAACTGACGTTGAAAGTGGCTCACTAGAAAATCAATCACCTTTTACTTCAGTTGTTAAAAGAACTAAAGTTAAAAGGTTAACTTTTAATGTCAGTTGTTTAAAGAACTGATGTTAAAAGTGGCTCACAAAAAAATCAATCACCCTTTACTTCAGTTGTTAAAAGAACTGAAGTTAAAAGGTTCTCTTTTAACGTCAGTTGTTTAAAGAACTGACGTTGAAACACTACAACAGATTAGACTTTAGATAGCGTTTCCGTATGCCTTTTAATAGCGTTTGTAACCGCTATCTATGCTACCGCTATTAAAACTCGTTAGCAAAGATAGCATTTAGGAACTGCTATTAATAGGTGACTTTAGATAGCGTTTGTACACGGAAACGCTATCTAAAGTCTGACTTTAGATAGCGTTTATACAAGGAAACGCTATCTAAAGCCCTTTTTATTTTTTTTAATTTTATTTCTTAACTTTTACATCCATTATTCCTGCATATTTACACAAAAAAACCACAATTGTTGCAGTCAACACAATTTTTCAAAATGTGTTCAAAATATAAGTGTTCAAATATAAGTGTTCAATGCAGCTAGCACTGCATGTGTTTGTGCAGCAAACCAGTAACTATACAATCAAAGTGCAACACTCTATACAGCAACTATATATATATATAACCAGATATAAGTACACCACTCTGTTTCTAAAGTATTCAAATTCACACGAGTAAGACAAAATCAAAGTGCAGCAACTATACCATATCTCAATCCTTAAGAAACCAAAATCAGAAAACCAACATACATCTACAATTAATCTACATTTACAGCTTCTTCTTTTGTTTTTCATGAGACCAAGACAACACCAAAGTAATGTGTCGAAATGTGATCCAAAGACTCTGTAGCATACATACTGCATTTCCACCACAAAGACTAACTTTGTTACATTGGGATACAAGCAGACTAATTAGGTAAATACTACTTGTAGCAAGAAACAGAATTCAAATCAAGCATTAACAAAGTCTAACAAAAATAATAAGTTTGAACTTATTTTCTCCTTTCCATGCACATCAACTCGAAGGCATGTACCAATGAAAAACAAATACATAGATAGTTTGGGGTTGATAAATATAAAGCATTATTCACATACCAATGAGTATTGCTGCAACTACTTGGATCAATTTGACATAATCAAACGAACTTTTCAACAATATAGCGACACCACTCTTCCTTGACTTCAGATAGTTGAGCAGTGGAGTATGTGGAGCATTTGAAGTCAAGGAAGTACTGCGACATAAAAATTAAATAAATTAAGTTACAATTGCTAAAACATTTGAACAGTCACAGTTAAAAGCTAAGTAAACAACATACCGCCATTGGTATTTTAACTTGGTTCTGCAAGATAGTCTCCTTCATGAAACGCATGACATAGTACCCACAATCTGTACTGTTGGGTTGTCTTGGGCACTATAAAAAATAAAATAGTAAATCAATATAGTTTTTTTTATCTAATTGCGCATTAAGTTTTTGCAAATATACCTGTATCTGAATCCATTTAATGTTGGTTGCCTTTAAACGCGGCACCTTAGCTCCGATATTTGCGCGATAAACTTGCAAACCACTAATCACAAAATCAAACAGACTTCATTAAGAAACATATTTTCAATCATCACAAACACACGCATGCTCACGTATCGAACAGAATCATAGAAAATCAGAAATATAAAAACATGCTTACGTATCGAACAGATTCTTTAATTCTGGGCGATCCCTAGGATCAACATACAAGGGATCCAGATAGTAAATAATCTCTTCAACAATATTTATCGCGCACAGCACCCAATGATTCCTACAAAAATGTTGAGATAACAAATCCTAAGCACCTCAACTTTTATGTAATTCATTTTATTGTGAATTAAGTCCTATAGGATAAGCGACTCACCCAACATTGCACGGCGCTAAAAACAAGGGCTGATATTCTCTTTCTTTAGTTGCAAACCGGTCAGCTAGATACGTTGTCTGTGAATCCCTCCCGAAGTAGCCGTATGTATTTGTTTGGTGTGGGGACAAGAACAGAAACCTCCTCGTTATTTCCTTTGGAAGCAACAATTCTTCATACAAATACCTTCAATTAAAATATAAAAATGGATTACACCAATGACATCAATATTTAAATGGAAAGACTAAAAAAATATTGTACACTTTAAGCCTGATTTATTACCTGATATATGCGGAAATAACGGAGGCAGATACCCATTCATGATTTACAACTTCTCTGATATTTTCAGTATTGAGCATCTCAATGAAATGGTGACCAAAAATATTTTGTTCCATCTCTACGTACAATTGGTCAGCATTTTTCATATTCTTTCGTTCATGTATTTTAAGGAAATTCAAATATTCCAGAGAAGTTGTAGTTGAACCAGTTGTAGGTGGGTTGGCCTCAGAGTTGCCTCCTTTATTTTCTGGGGTTGTAATTGACTCCTTTGTATATCCAGACACTCTGCCCTTGCCTTTAGCTTTTGCGGGTGCCTGGAAATTTTGCATTTCAATATGCCAGTTAGTGATCAACTAATGTAATGCATATATGCCGTATATGAAAAGGTGGAAAAATGCAATTACATACCATATTAATTACAACCACGAGATCAATTGGCCATGCCACATAAGTACCTATTGCATCTCCTACTGTCATCACATCTGCATCAACGATAGGTACCGGCAATGGCGCATCCCCCTCAGTTGCAACATCAACTCCAACTTTCACATGGTTAAGGGGTACTGGTCCAGTGTGCAGTGTAACACCCGGCTCATTGTATACTTTACCCATAGCAACCATACGATAGTTTGGGGTCGATAAATATAGCTGACATGAGTTGACGCCCTAATCCAATGATAGATGAATAAGCTGTGAATTAAGGCATCCAATTGAATGTATTTAACTGCGAATGCAATACTAGTAAAAAAAAAGGCATGCATTACCTCTGGAAGCCTGCTGGCAGATGGTAGAGTGCAACTATCTTTGACGCTTGCTTGGGCTGTGAAATTAGCCTGCCTCTCCTCATCATCCTTTTGTTTCAGCTTTTCTTCCAAAATGTTCAATCTATCAGAGAGTTGAGACACCAATGTCTCCCACTTTTTCTTTTAGTGTTTTTTGTTGCACGACCTTCGGGTGGGAAGTAATCTTTTTGTGAGACGCAGAAACCCACATCACTAACACGACCAGGGTTCTCTGGCACACCTAGGGCTTTGGCAAGAATATCCTGGCGACCAAAGTCTTCTATCTCTCCCTCTACCGCAGACTGTGACAGTTCCTCCTGACACATAGTTATTGGTGAAATGCAAATGTTAAAATTATTATATATTATCATACGAAAATAACAATTGATAATGTAAACGTTAGTCTACTAACACATTTATTCCACATGGTCTGCGTATTTTTGTTGTCAATTACACCCGCCTTGTTCTCGCGGGCTTTCCTCCACACAATATGGCGTTTAATTTTCTTAACTTCTGGCCCCACCTCCTGCATCTGTATATTGAGATAATATAAATTAACCAAACAGTTTAAAAGTCATATTTACCACAAATGCAGTTAAATATATATATATATATACATACCAATTCATCCTCAATGTCAGCATACCCCTTACGTGATGCTTTGTAAGGGCATGCAGGATCTAACGCCCTGTTGCGATTTTCATTGCTTAATTTCTATTCAGACACATATAAGTAATATTAATACATGGTTAATGTCATATGTACGTATTGCTATAAAATTATAAGGACTAACGTGATATTAAACATACCAGGAATTGAGCATCTCCTGTGCGTATTGCTATAAAATCTGTCCACTCATCCCTTGATATGTGTGGATATTGTGATGGAGGCTCCTCATTGATATTCCCGTTGGCATCTCTTAGAAATTTTTTGGTCAATCTAGTTCTGAATGCCCTATGTAGGTTACCAGCTTCATGAAGTACAAATTTTTTCCGAGATTCATCAACATTAAAAGACATCTGCAAAACAATATAAACAACGTGTCAAAGTAAGTATGTTTACATAGTTTACAATATAATTTATAAATTTTAACAATTACCTGTACATCAGCCCATATGCTCTCTTTGAAACCATCCAAAGCTTCATCCTTCCAATTAGAACAAATAATTGGGACCGTTTGCCGAACAACGGCCCCAATGTAACTCTTCAATATTTTACCATTAGCACGAATAGGTTGGTCCAAAGAATTCCATTCAACCTAATAAAAATAATAAAGTAATTAAATCTAGATATCAAACAACATTATGAAATCCTTAGATTAGTAAGTAAATTACATCAAATTTTTGTCCTTTACTCCTAGCGCGGATGACCGCCTTCATAATCTGTTGGCCCACGTCTCGCCGCTTTGGCATCACTAGAATTACTTGAAGATGCCATTTACCTACAAAAATATTAGATACAAGTAAAACATCAATGGACATTAATATAACATTAATTGATGCAAAATATAAAACAACTATGAATAACAAAATCAACACTAGCATTACCTGGAAGATGCTAACTATAATATAAAAGGATCGGGAAAGTTCATTTAAACACAAACACTACATACATGTTTAAGTCAACCTTTTTCTTTTCTTCATTGGATTGAGATTTGTTTGTCCTTTATTAGTACGAAATGGTGGATTGACCAAAAGCCCCTCATCATGATCATCTCTCATATACATACCATCATCCCTAGTTGGATCAATCTCAAGTGATTGTAATGTCCCGACGAAAGGATCATCTTCAATATCAACATCTCGATGGTCTTGATCATCAACATTAGTAATTATTTTGTTAGTCAAAAGAACAATGGACCTTTTCATATCAGCTGGATCAGTGACATAGAACACTTGTTGAGCTTGAGATGCTAATATAAAAGGCTCATCTTTATACCCCACCCTATTAAGATCCACCTGCATGAACCCTGACTCATCAATCTGAACACCGTTATTATTGTCAACCCACTTGCAACCAAACACACCAACCTTAAACTTTGTGTAATCCAACTCCCATATGCATTCAATGACGCCGAAGTATGACATATTTGCATATATCGGGTTTCTGTCTTTGGCACTTGAGATATGCATCGACTGAGCTACTAGAGTCACACCACTGTTTTGCATTGTACTCCGACCATCTTGTTCTTTTGTATAGAATGTGTACCCATTAATTTGATAATCGTGGTAAGAGAACACATGCAAACTTGGACCTTTGGCTAACCATCTCAATCTATTTGAAACTGAAGTAGCATTTTCAGTCAACTCTGCATAAATGTGATCTCTTAGCCACGTTATAAAACAACGATTGTGTTCTCTAGTTAGCCAATTTTGATTCTTATTTGGATACAAACTCTTAAGCATGTCCTTGTGTTTTTCAACATATGGCTCAACCTCATCGGCATTGTGCAGAACATATAAGTGTGCTTGCTCCCATTCTGTCCTTGTTATAGTCACTATTTCATTTCCAGTAATTCCTTGCCCCATCATTCTCCATGTGTGACGAGACTTTGGCAGCCCTATAGATTCAGCATTGGATAGGTATTCGGTACAGAATTCAACAGCTTCTTCGACAATATACCGTTCAACAATACAACCTTCTGGTCGTGATCGGTTTTTCACATACCCTTTTAATATCTTCATATAACGCTCAATCGGGTACATCCATCTCATATAAGCTGGCCCACACAGTTGTGTCTCTCTAACAAGGTGAATGGTTAGATGAACCATTATGTCAAAGAATGAAGGTGGGAAAGTACATCTCAAGCTCGCATAAAGTCACAACAATTTCTCTTTGCAATGATGGCAACTTCCCGGGGTCAATCACTTTGCTTGCAAATTGCCTTGAAGAAGAAACAGAGTTTAGTTAAGGCCCCCGCACTTTGTTAGGTAAAATAGACCGTATACCAATGGGTATCAACTGCTCCATGAGAACATGACAATCGTGGGACTTTAGACCTTTTAACTTGAGATCTTTCATCGATACGAGGTTCCTAATGTTTGAAGAGTACCCTTCCGGAACCTTAACTCCTTCAAGAAACTTACAAATAACAGTTTTTTCTTTTCTAGATAGAGTGTAAGCAGCCGGAGGAAGATATGTACTTTTACCCTTCTTCGTCGGTCCCAATTCTCTTCTTATTCCCATACTAACCAAGTCCAACCTTGCATTGATGCCATCTTTAGTCTTCCCTGGCACATTGAGTAACGTACCAATGACACTATCACATATATTTTTTTCAACGTGCATCACATCGAGGAAATGTCTTACATATAATGATTTCCAATATGGCAACTCAAAGAAAATCGACCTTTTCTTCCACCCTCTTGTGACAATATCTCTCGCAAAAGGTTTACCGAATTGGATATTCAAATCCTTTACCTTTTCAAAAAGTTGATCACCCGTCAAAGGTGAAGGCGCTCTACCTTCTTCCGAGTTCCCATTGAACGCCTTTCTCCACCACCGGTAATGATGACTTGGATGCAAAAATCTACGATGCCCAAGAAAGACATTCTTCTTACAATGTTCTAACCGCATCCAATCCGTACCCTCTTCACATATAGGGCATGCACACTGACCCTTGATGCTATATCCTGACAGATTATCGTAGGCTGGAAAATCATTAATTGTCCCAAACAACATAGCTCTCAAATTGAAACTTTCTTCCTTATACCCATCATACACCTCCACACCTGTCTCCCACAGTTGTTTCAAGTCTTCAATCAAAGGAGTCAAATAGACGTCTATATCATTTCCTGGTTGTTTGGGCCCAGAAATTAACATAGATAACATCATAAATTTGCGCTTCATGCATAGCCATGGGGATAGGTTATAAATCACCAAAATCACAGGCCATGTACTGTGAGAGCTACTTTGAACACCATGCGGGTTAAATCAGTCGTAGCCAATGCAAGTCGTAGGTTTCTTGAATCTTGCCCAAAATCGGGATAATCATGATCAAATTTCTTCCATTGCGGAGAATCTGCCGGGTCTGCGCATGACTTGCCATCTTTGATCCTTTCATCCTCATGCCATGTCAAGTGCTTTGAATCTTGAACTACGGTACATGCGCCTAAATCTGGGTATTATGGGAAAATACCACACAACCTTCTCTGGATCTGATTCTTTCTTCTTATATCGTGAGGCATTACATTTTAGGACACATCTGTAACGATGCATATTCATTCGAAATAAAATGCAATCGTTAGGACAAGCATGTATCCTCTCGTAGCTCATGCCAATAGAGCGTAACATTTGTTTAGCCTCGTATGTCCGACTAGGAAGCACATTATCATCTGGCAACATGTCTTTCAATAGTGTGAGTAAGTCCGTAAAGCTCTTATCAGTCCATCCGTTGCCCGATTTCAAGTTATACAACTTTAACATCGCCGACAATCTTGTGAATTTAGTACATCCATCATACAATGGTTGCTCTGCATCACTTACCAACCTCCCAAACATTTGTGGACAATCCAGAAGATCCTCTTCAACAGCATTTGCAATGTCTTCAAAACGATCGCCCTCATAAGTATTTGTGTCGGTATCGTATGATGAATATCTCACACGATTCCTCATTTCACTAGACTCAGCTCTTGTCTCACCATGTTTTGTCCAACATGTATAACTTTGATCGATTCCATTACACACTAAATGTTCTTCCAAATCGGCTGCACTAACTCGCCTTGCATAACAACAATCTAAACAAGGACATATGATTGTATTAGGGTTTTTCGCATGCCGAACTGCAAAACTAATGAACTCTTTCACCCCATCCTCATACTCCTTCGTTAAGCGATTGGCGGACATCCATTTCCGATCCATGCTTTTCCGATCTACAAAAATATTTATTAAACATATTTACTTTGAGTTTAGAGTGGTTGAGGTCTACATGCAATGTATACTGATTAAAGGAATGAAAGGCTGCAAACAAAACACATTGTCGTTGAGTATTCTTTGAAGGAACCAGTGTCGACTTGTTGATGAGTGTGATTCCACATCATCTTTGTCTATCATTTTGCATGCATTTTCATGTAGTTTAGGCATATTTTTATTAGATTTTAGGTTAATTTTCCTTTGGAGCGGGTAAGGCGGTTTTCGTGTGTTGTTTTGCGGATATCAAGGGTAAAATGCTCAAGATCAACCATGATGAAGTTTGGATAAAGATAGGGCTTTAAAAGTGCAGAAAATGAGCCAAACAGAGTCCATCACGGCCTAGCCGTGATGCCCATCACGGACCATGATCGAGCAAAACTGAAAAAGAAGAAAGGCTGAAGTCAGAGTCTATCACGGCCTGGCCGTGATATCCATCACGGCCGTGACCCAAAACCACCACAAGTCAGAGCACATCACGGCCCAGCCGTGAAATTCTTCACGGCCATAACAGAGGGCTCGCGACGCGAGCATAGGCTCCCCACGCGAGAGACGGGAATTTCGCGAGCAACCAAAATCAGAGACCGTCACGGCATGGCCGTGATGGCCATCACGGCCGTGACGCGCATTACTTGGACCTGGCCGTCACGGCCGTGATGCCTTTCCTACTTGAGAACTTCTTCACAGTAATCCTCAACAAAAATGATTACTATAAAGTTAGACAGATATATATCAAGGATTATATTGAGATAGCATGAGCAATGAGCAAACCCACAAATTAGTTCTGATCCGGACTCCCGAGTAAGAAGGAAAGCAATAAAGGATAAAATTATTACAATTTACCCAAATATATTGTTAACTAATGTTGGCATCCAATCACAAATCTAATTTCAAACCAAAAGTAGCATGCTATAAGTGAAGCTCCAAAATAACATGATAGTAAAGGCTGGCGGAACTCTCGATTCTTCAACTTTTTGCACTCACAATGCTTCTCTACAAGATAGCATCCAGCAAATTGAGGTCGAGCTACTAACACTTCCGAATTATCTATTCACACATTCTCTACTGACCAATCAAAGTCTTAGGTTCTTTTTTTTTTAAAGAAAAAAAAAATTATGAGTGGCTACTTAAATAGTGTGAATAGATAATTGGTAGCAACACTCATCAAATTGACTTGGAAGAAATTCTACAAGATCTTTGATTCAATGTGGTTATGGTTTTATGATATGCAAGTATGCAACAATACAAGTGGCAGGATATTTCTTCTAAATTAGATTGCCTAAACCCCATAACTATGGAGGATCCATTTTGAACAAGAAAATGTTCTTCTCTGAAATTATTAAATACCAGACTTCCTCATACATGACATAAACTGCAAGCACCAAGCATTATGTTGATAATAAGTTAATTGGTTGCACATATGGAATATTTAACTCACCAACAAAGCCATATGCTTATAGTAGTTATAGATTACTGATTAGTGACTCGAGGAGAAATTAAACCAAAATGATTTGGTATTTATAGCAGAGTGATCAGAGTCAAATAAAAAGGCATCAAACACTAAATACACAAAACAAGTCACATTCCATTCAACACCAATCAAACCGAAAATTAAAGAGCAAGTAAAATAAAACCTTGAACACAGACTGTGAACTTGGATAAAAACACACTCCCACAAATATTAAGAATGTCCGGAAATAAAATTTGTAAATGATAGAAAATCACCTGAACACAAACTGTGAACTTGGAAGTGGGTTCCAATAAAGCTGCAAACTTGGGCCCAGGTTCAGCAGGGAATGCGCCCCTGTGGTGTGTCCACGAGACCACGAGCAGTGTGTGAAGCTCTTAGTATGAGACTCGTGCAAAATAGAGGTTGATGTTGATGGCTCTTCTATAACCGATGGGGGTATGGAGAGAACTCGCGGTGGCAAAAGGAGCAGCGGCGGGTATGGAGAGAACTCGCGGTGGCAGTAGGAGCAGCGGCGGCGAGCAATGGCGAAGGTGAGGGAAGAAAAAAGAGATGGCATGCAGAGGGAAGGAAACAGTAGAATGAAAATGAGGAAGAAACAGAGGGAAGGCCGAGCGCGCGTCTAATTTTACTCTAAAGACCTAAGATAGCGTTTCCTATAGGAAACGCTATCTTAGGTGATACCTAAGATAGCGTTTCCTGAAGGAAACGCTATCATAGGTATCACCTAAGATAGCGTTTCCGTGTGGAACCGCTATCTTTTCCTAAGTGACACTTTTAATAGCGGTTCCACACGGAAATGCTATCTTAGGTGATACCTAAGATAGCGTTTCCCTTAGAAAACGCAGCTATTAAATGTCCCCCATCACTTTTAATAGCATTTCCACACGGAAATGCTATTAAAGGTGCGTTATTAAAAGTCTATTATGTTGTAGTGAAAGTGGCTCACTAGAAAATCAATCACCTTTTACTTCAGTTGTTAAAAGAACTGAAGTTAAAAGGTTCACTTTTAACGTCCGTTGTTTTAAGAACTGACGTTGAAAGTGGCTGACTAGAAAATCAATCACCCTTTACTTCAGTTGTTAAAAGAATTAAAGTTAAAAGGTTCACTTTTAACGTCAGTTGTTTAAAGAACCGACGTTGAAAGTGTCCCACTAGAAAATCAATCACCTTTTACTTCAGTTGTTAAAAGAACTGAAGTTAAAATGTTCACTTTTAACGTCGTTTGTTTAAAGAACTGACGTTGAAAGTGGCTCACTAAAAAATCAACCAACTTTTACTTCAGTTGTTAAAAGAACTGAAGTTAAAAGGTTCACTTTTAACATCAGTTGTTTAAATAACTGACGTTGAAAGTGGCTGACTAGAAAATCAATCACCCTTTACTTGATTGTTAAAAGAAGCTGAAGTTAAAGGTTCACTTTTAACGTCGATTTTTAAAGAAGCGGCGTTCAAAGTGGCTCACTAGAAAATCAATCACCTTTTACTTCATTTGTTAAAAGAACTGAAGTTAAAAGGTTCACTTTTAACGTCCGTTGTTTATTGATGCGACGTTAAAAGTGGCTCACAAAAAAATCAATCACCCTTTACTTCATTTGTTAAAAGAACTGAAGTTAAAGGTTCTCTTTTAACGCCGATTGTTTAAAGAAGCGGCGTTGAAAGTGGCTCACTAGAAAATCAATCACCTTTTACTTCAGTTGTTAAATGAACTGAAGTTAAAAGTATCACTTTTAACGTCTTTTGTTTAAAGAACTGGCGTTAAAAGTGTCTCATTAAAAAATCAATCACCCTTTACTTGATT